>JAXIVJ010016833.1:0-27781 GCA_036785665.1 Chirona hameri | reverse complement strand
TCTCTGTCTCTGTCTCTGTCTCTGTCTCTGTCTCTGTCTCTGTCTCTGTCTCTGTCTCTGTCTCTGTCTCTGTCTCTGTCTCTGTCTCTGTCTCTGTCTCTGTCTCTGTCTCTGTCTCTGTCTCTGTCTCTGTCTCTGTCTCTGTCTCTGTCTCTGTCTCTGTCTCTGTCTCTGTCTCTGTCTCTGTCTCTGTCTCTGTCTCTGTCTCTGTCTCTGTCTCTGTCTCTGTCTCTGTCTCTGTCTCTGTCTCTGTCTCTGTCTCTGTCTCTGTCTCTGTCTCTGTCTCTGTCTCTGTCTCTGTCTCTGTCTCTGTCTCTGTCTCTGTCTCTGTCTCTGTCTCTGTCTCTGTCTCTGTCTCTGTCTCTGTCTCTGTCTCTGTCTCTGTCTCTGTCTCTGTCTCTGTCTCTGTCTCTGTCTCTGTCTCTGTCTCTGTCTCTGTCTCTGTCTCTGTCTCTGTCTCTGTCTCTGTCTCTGTCTCTGTCTCTGTCTCTGTCTCTGTCTCTGTCTCTGTCTCTGTCTCTGTCTCTGTCTCTGTCTCTGTCTCTGTCTCTGTCTCTGTCTCTGTCTCTGTCTCTGTCTCTGTCTCTGTCTCTGTCTCTGTCTCTGTCTCTGTCTCTGTCTCTGTCTCTGTCTCTGTCTCTGTCTCTGTCTCTGTCTCTGTCTCTGTCTCTGTCTCTGTCTCTGTCTCTGTCTCTGTCTCTGTCTCTGTCTCTGTCTCTGTCTCTGTCTCTGTCTCTGTCTCTGTCTCTGTCTCTGTCTCTGTCTCTGTCTCTGTCTCTGTCTCTGTCTCTGTCTCTGTCTCTGTCTCTGTCTCTGTCTCTGTCTCTGTCTCTGTCTCTGTCTCTGTCTCTGTCTCTGTCTCTGTCTCTGTCTCTGTCTCTGTCTCTGTCTCTGTCTCTGTCTCTGTCTCTGTCTCTGTCTCTGTCTCTGTCTCTGTCTCTGTCTCTGTCTCTGTCTCTGTCTCTGTCTCTGTCTCTGTCTCTGTCTCTGTCTCTGTCTCTTGTCTCTGTCTCTGTCTCTGTCTCTGTCTCTGTCTCTGTCTCTGTCTCTGTCTCTGTCTCTGTCTCTGTCTCTGTCTCTGTCTCTGTCTCTGTCTCTGTCTCTGTCTCTGTCTCTGTCTCTGTCTCTGTCTCTGTCTCTGTCTCTGTTCTCTGTCTCTGTCTCTGTCTCTGTCTCTGTCTCTGTCTCTGTCTCTGTCTCTGTCTCTGTCTCTGTCTCTGTCTCTGTCTCTGTCTCTGTCTCTGTCTCTGTCTCTGTCTCTGTCTCTGTCTCTGTCTCTGTCTCTGTCTCTGTCTCTGTCTCTGTCTCTGTCTCTGTCTCTGTCTCTGTCTCTGTCTCTGTCTCTGTCTCTGTCTCTGTCTCTGTCTCGTCTCTCTCTCTCTCTCTCTCTCTCTCTCTCTCTCTCTCTCTCTCTCTCTCTCTCTCTCTCTCTCTCTCTCTCTCTGTCTCTGTCTCTGTCTCTGTCTCTGTCTCTGTCTCTGTCTCTGTCTCTGTCTCTGTCTGTCTCTGTCTCTGTCTCTCTCTCTCTCTCTCTCTCTCTCTCTCTCTCTCTCTCTCTCGGGACAGGCGCGCGCGAGAGACGATGACAACACGCGTTCTTCGCACCAGCTGGCTCTGAAAAACCGCGCTGGGCCGCCGCCAAATTCGTCGCCGCCCGCTCAATGCGTGACGCTGAGGCTGCGGCACGACTCCGGCGGTAAGACTGGGCTGGTCCGGCTACCGAGCAGCATGCTCCTGGGTCACCACCGTCACCGTCACCGCCGACACCGCCCTCACCACCACCGCCGCACCGCCGCGCCGCCACAGCCTCTGCCAGTCCACCGACACCGACACCGCCTCCTCACCGCCGCTGTCGAGGCGCGGGGCACGCGCGCCTGCCCACGCGGCCGCACAGCGTGAACAAAGGCCACCACGCGCAAAACGTCCTCCCGAGCTATTACAATTGCCATGTGCCAACTCGAAGAGAAAGAGTGGTGGCTTGTCTGTGTCGCAAGCGCCGTGATGCCTTTTCGGGATGAGGTATGCGGCGGCGGCGGCGGCGGCGGTCGCTGTGGAGGAGCACGTGACCCCGTGCAGGGCGAGGGCTCAGTGTCACGTGGGCAGCGACAGGCCGCAGCCATGCAGGTGTGCGCGGTTGCGACAATGCAGACGCCGTTGGTCCGCCATCTGATTGCGGCCCGGCTCGCCGCGCGCTGCTCCACCCTGACGCGGTGGCGGCGGCTGATCGGGAGACACGGGCGGGAGGATTCAGGGACGCTAATGCGGGCCGCACACTGCGGCATTCGGCGCGCTATATCGCGCAATAAGCTGGTCCGGACGAGCTTTTTCTGTGCTGAACACCGCGGAACCGCGGAATGTCGCAGTGATATCGCGCGCCGAATGGCCAAGTGTGCGGCCGCCTTAAGCGTCAGTCTGAGTGTGGAGTCGGCCGCCCCGCCAAGGCTGTACAGCGCCCGATACACATGTACACTGTACAGGCCTTCGGGGCGGGGGGCCGCGCGTCAGCAGACAATTGAGATGTCACAAACGGTAGCGGACCGGTGAAGCGGACCGTATATTGCTGACGACGTTGCTCAACAGAATATAATAATGCGGGACTTCATGTTGGGAGATTAATCAGACAGGTGTGACGCGCCGTCGGTGACTCCAGGACCGGGCTTGGATTTCGTAAACTAGCGGCCTTGATCTTGGTTTTGTTCTTATCTAAACGGGCCAGCTTAACCTATTAAGGCGTCAGCTCAGCAGCGTTTTTTGCTTTCTTTTTTAGTCCTCATTGAAATACTACTCACAGGGATTCCACCCTCAGCCACACCGCTAAAACGGATTCCACCCCCGGGCTTAGCTGGCTAAGCTCTGGTTAAAGAAGCTCAGTCGGGAACAGGTCCTCCACTCCAGTTATCCAGTTACTGCCAGTGCAGATGCCACCTCAGCCACGCAGGACTCGGACTCGCCAGCTGGCTCGAGAGGCTTAGTTGTGGTGTTTCCAGAGGTCGGGTGCTGAATCCCCGCGGGTCAATGCGTGCCGAGCTACGTAACATATGTGAACGATGTGATTTATGAGACTAGGTAACTACTGCGTCATCCTATGTGGTTCAACCGGTGGAAATTCGGCCTGAAAACTCTCACGGTTTAGCGAGGTGGGTTCGAGTCGCTTCGGCGTTCGATGATTGCATCGGACCGGGATGATATCCGATCAATGGCCGCAGCAGGTCAAAGTTCGTACTTAATTTATCAAATCATGGCGCAGAGATGTACTCTCAGAGACATTCTGTTTCACTGGTGATCAAAAGACACTGAACGACGAAGGTCCTGGCTTCGAGCCATCGTGCAGAGGAGTGTAGGCATAATACTACACACACAGATATTGACCCATATGACCGTCGACCTGACCCGACACAGGCACTGGGACGCGGTCATGCCACGCTGGCTCCGTGGTCGCTCTTTAGTGGGGGCATGACTGGCGGACTACCACCCACTCCGTGCCACCCACACGGCCCGGGGCAGCGGGGGAATGGGCGCCGACAGAGGTGTGAAGGCCGCGCCGCGCCGCGCCGCATTCGTCTCAGTCGCGCCGCGATCTCCGCCAAGGAGAGCCAGTTTTTGGCGGGAGGGCGGCGTGGCCGTGCCGTGCTGTGGAGTGGATGTGGGCGGTGCCGTCGGACGCTCTAATGGTGGCTCCATTCCTCTGTTTATGACAGCTGGGGTACACGGCGCGGTCCGCGTCCCGCAGATGGCCAAGGTCACGGTGATACGGCGGCCCATTGTTAAAAAGGCGCGACTCACGGGCTGCGTTCAAGTGGTTCTCACGACGCCCCGTCAGCCGTGAGGGGCCCTGATTGGAATGGGGCGAAGGGGATTCCATTCGCCCCGGCCCCCTGCAGGCATGCCGCCTCCTCCAATCTCCGCCTGCATGGCACGGCATGATGTGGCGCTGATGAAGGCGCTGAGACGCTCCTCCGAGCCAGGTACGGCCGATGAATCCTGCTGCACGACTAGTGCTCCGCAACTGCGGTACAGATGGCTCATTATACTCCTCGGAGATGGCAGATATCAAGGGAGGGACGGTGAAGAGTAACCATGGACGACACTGAAGGACACGAGCGGGGGCGTGACGCCGGGTCTCCTATAGCGCGGCGAGACAGCCCTGCTGTGAAGCGGATGTGTCAGTACTGGTGGGGGCGTGACAGCGAAGTCTTCTAGCGGGAGGAGACACTACCGTAAAGCCAATGTGTCAGTATTAAGTGCCAGTGGAAGGATTTATTTGTGCAATTAAAATGCGTCAAAACGTGTACGTTATATTCCAGGATACGAACCGATAATCATTTGATTTAAATGGTCTTTTTACCTTTGTTTGATGGTCCCATTGTCTCCTTTGTCCCCGGCTCTCTGTGTTTTCGAGGAGTCGTAAATATTCGGATATGGTGCCGTGAACTTTTTTTTTATCTTACTCAAATGCCGCGCTGGAAAAGCTTGGACGGGATTCGAAGAACAAAAAAACGGAGAATCAATCACTGGTTATGTGTCTGGTTGCTCTTTGCGTGCGAATAGCACATGTTTTTTATCAAGCTAAATGCTTTCTTATACCATAAACTGCTGCATTCTCCATTGCTTCGTAAGGGGTGGTACAAGGTGTTTTACAAATGAAGTGACAAGTGGTCACATGAACTCATCGCGATTTGCATCCCTGGCAGAAGAAATACTCTGATGTTTCATAAACGAAAATCACTGGAAGTCGCGACTTGTGACATGACGCTATGTGCAAAGACGGATGAATATGGACATGCCTATCGATATGTCTTGAATGTCGTTCTGTCCAATATATTCAACAGACTTCACTAAGTCCTTTCACTGAGTTTTATAGCCGCACAACTATTTGTGTGCACTTTTGCAACGTACCGTTTCTACATACACTGGTGCATCTATACATGATTCAGTGGTTCTTTGCTATGGGATAAAGTAACGCTTGCAAGAACAAAGTAGGGCGCTGGAGCAGTATTATGCCAGCTGACAGATGATGACACGACTATGTTGCTTTTTGTCGTGCTGCGCTTCACCACCCTCACTCCACGCTCAAAGAAGTTAGAGAGGCGCTCTAAAGCCTTCACCACCCTCACTCCACGCTCAACAAAGTTAAAGATTTATCTGATTTTAATCTACTCCGATGTATGTTTTTGTATATGTATACGACGTGGTCACCATAAAACCCATGAAATGGAGGGACCTAATAAACTGTATGTATAAAGAGGCGCTCTAAAGCCTTCACCAGAGAGGCGCTCTAAAGCCTTCACTACCCTCACTCCACGCTCAAAAAGGTTAGAGAGGCGCTCTAAAGCCTTCACCACCCTCACTCCACGCTCAACAAAGTTAGAGAGGCGCTCTAAAGCCTTCACCACCCTCATTCTACGCTCAAAGAAGTTAGAGAGGCGCTCTAAAGCCTTCACCACCCTCACTCTACGCTCAAAGAAGTTAGAGAGGCGCTCTAAAGCCTTCACCATCCTCACTCCACGCTCAACAAAGTTAGAGAGGCGCTCTAAAGCCTTCACCACCCTCACTCCACGCTCAAAGAAGTTAGAGAGAGGCGCTCTAAAGCCTTCACCACCCTCACTCCACGCTCAACAAAGTTAGAGAGGCGCTCTAAAGCCTTCACCGCCCTCACTCCACGCTCAACAAAGTTAGAGAGGCGCTCTAAAGCCTTCACCACCCTCACTCCACGCTCAAAGAAGTTAGAGAGGCGCTCTAAAGCCTTCACTACCCTCACTCCACGCTCAAAAAAGTTAGAGAGGCGCTCTAAAGCCTTCACCACCCTCACTCCACGCTCAAAGAAGTTAGAGAGGCGCTCTAAAGCCTTCACCACCCTCACTCCACGCTCAAAGAAGTTAGAGAGGCGCTCTAAAGCCTTCACCACCCTCACTCCACGCTCAAAGAAGTTAGAGAGGCGCTCTAAAGCCTTCACTACCCTTACTCCACGCTCAAAAAAGTTAGAGAAGCGCTCTAAAGTCTTCACCACCCTCACTCCACGCTCAAAAAAGTTAGAGAGGCGCTCTAAAGCCTTCACCACCCTCACTCCACGCTCAAAGAAGTTAGAGAGAGGCGCTCTAAAGCCTTCACCACCCTCACTCCACGCTCAAAGAAGTTAGAGAGGCGCTCTAAAGCCTTCACTACCCTCGCTCCACGCTCAAAGAAGTTAGAGAAGCGCTCTAAACCAGAAGACGCGAAACGGAACGTTTATTGACGCTAGTTATGGTGAATAGGAATAACACACGCGGGAACAAAAACAAAGTCTCCCTAAATCAAGAGCACATGTTTGAAAAATTATGACTCACATTTCCCCTTTAAATGTATCTATCCTTCTGGACTTTAACCAGAAACAAAAGCAATCCGTGAAACGACATATACCGATACCTAATGGGCTAGGAATAGGATAGGAATAACACACGCGGGAACAAAAACAAAGTCTCCCTAAATCATGTGCACATGTTTGAAAAATTATGACTCACATTTCCCCTTTAAATGTATCTATCCTTCTGGACTTTAACCAGAAACAAAAGCAATCCGTGAAACGACATATACCGATACCTAATGGGCTTAGGGCTTGGGGCCAGAGGCCCACACAAGGGGGGGGGGGGGCACACGGGCCCGTGCCCTCCCCCTTACGAAATGCGGGGTCCCTCTGAGGCTGCCCCGTGGGGCCCCTCTGAGTCTGCCCCGTGGGGGTTCCTCTGAGGCTGCCCGGTGGGGCCCCTTTTTGGTTGTATTTAAAAAAGAAGAAAAATCCGGATTTCTTTTTCACAAATGAAAGTAAAAGTTGTACATTTTATATTTTCATCCGAAGGGCCCAGAGGCACACACAAGGGGGCACATGGGCCCGTGCCCCCTTACGAAATGTGGGGTCCCTATGAGTCCCCGCATTTCGTAAAGGGCCCCGCGGTCCCCCCCCCCCCTTACGGACAGCCCCCCCCCCCCCCCCGCGGTGGGGCCCCTGTCCGGTTGTATTCTAGCCGTGGACCGCTTGGGCCCCAATGTCTATCACCACTAGGCTACTAGTTTTGTCGTCAGTGACCCTTGCGGAGCTAAGAAAGGCACCCTGTTATGTCTGGACCGGCTGCAGGCTGTACGTGTTCAGGAGCTGGCTGACTCCATAGACTCCGAAGAAGCGACCCGGGCCATGTGCCATCTCCATTGAAATGGCCGTAAAGTGCATTGAACTTTGCATGATGCCGTGGAGCCGTCTTGCTAATAGGGAAAGTCTCATCACAAAAATGCAAATGTCCAGATATTAAACTTCGATTTCACCCCAAATTTCTCAATTTGAAGATCATACATGCCTACTGCTATTAGGAATATGGCGTATTTTGCCGTCGTACGGGCGCGAGGAGGGTAGTCTCAGCCGCAGTTAATTTGCCTGGCAACACTTGAGCCGTGACGTCACCAATTCTACAGCGAGCCGGTCTTAGCAAGGTGGCCCATGGGAAGATAAGTGGTATTCGGGTTGCAATTTCAAGCATTTCTAAAATAGTTCGTTTAGCAGATGATACATAAATATGATGCCAAAGGCCTTGCCTATTCATATCTGGGGTCGTTTTGGCAAAATTCAGTCAAATTTTTTCCCAACAAATTGTTCTATGGAACCCTACACGCCTTCCAATAGAGGTCACTTTCAGCTTATCTGACAGTAATAAGCGTTTTATTTCGCCTTTATTGACAGTGTGTCAATACCGCCAATCAGCGCACCCGCGGAAGCGGAGGTGCCATGCAGGCTTTTGTTACCATGATAACCACCGCGACTCAACTAATCCAACAACTGGCAAACATGGTTGATTTCTTAGTATGAACTATAATGTTTGAAATATTAAATGCCTGCCTCACTATTTCGCAACAATTCAAATTAAAGTGGAAATTTAGTTCTGTTATTATTTCACTCTTTGAATTCAGTACGTCAGCATTTGTCTGTTTTTGTAAGAATATATTATATAATTGATACATTTTGATGCACTGGGAGTATACTAAAAACATGTGGTATAAAACCTAGAATCTAGTAAGGAATTGGTGACGTAGGAACAAGACAACCGTTGTTCGATAGCCTTGGTTAGTCTGGCATCTTCACCTCTCATTTTGCACTGGCTGTGTGAAGGCTATGTCACGCAGAGGCGTAACATTTTGAAAATAATTGGGGTTGCACTTAGTTGTTAAGAGCCCATTTGTAACACACCGCGTCATATGTGTAATGTTAAATTCCCAAATTATTGGGGTTGTAGCTACAACCCCAATTTACATTAAAGTTCCACCCATGTCACGTGTTGGAAATCAAAATGTCCAACAATTTCCAACAATACTTGTAAATTTCCACGTGCTCCGACTATTTTTACTACTTGTACTTTCGATTTTAAAATTGACATTCTTTATGAAACACCCTGTAGCTATGAAATCCGGTTAGGCAGTGCCTAAGTTGCCTTAATGGACACAAGTTGCCTAAGTTTACGTTGCTTTAATGGCTCAGCCACTGCTGAGCGAAGATGTAGCAGGGGCGGATCCAGGGGGTGGCCGCAGCGGTCGCGCCCCCCCCCCCCCCCCCCCCCCCCAGAAGGGCGCCCCACGGGCTGTCTGTCGCCGGGCGCCGCCAGTTGCCCGCCGATGGACAGCCCGTGAGCACGCAGCGTCCCTATGGACCGCTTGGACGCCCTTTTGGGCGCCCTGTTGAAAGTAACTTGCCGAGTATCAGGTCATACAGGTCATGACCTGGTCCTTTTGACCCGAGGCGCCCTTCCGGCCAGTGACGGTGCCCTTACGGCCATTGATGGCGCCCTTTCGGCCATTGACGGCGCCCTTTCGGCCATTGACGGCGCCCTTTCGACCATTGGCGGCGCCCTTTCGGCCAGTGACGGCGCCCTTTCGGTCAGTGACGGCGCCCTTTCTTTGGAAGGCGCCCCTAAATTGGCCTGCGGCCACCCCTTCTAAAATATCCTGAATCCGCCCTTGAGATGTAGTGACACCGATGATTGAATTGCTTGCTCGGAACACTGAAAAGGACAACCACGATAGGGCCCTAGACTTAGGATATGTTACTGACAGCTTCGTTTCCCTTTATAATGCAATAGTAACTCGACATTCGAATATCGGTGAATGGATGAATGCATTAGAAATGAATTAGAGGTATTGCATGTGTTGTAGGAATTGCTTTTAATATGCACAGATACTGTAGTGATAGCTGTGATACCCTCGCTATTGTTTCGCGCAATACGGGCTTTTTCAGCGTTGAACATGGTGTGAATCTCACCTTTAATCTGTCTGCCGCTGGCCGCTGGGATTATCTATTACATCCATCTACTGACGGTGGTTAGGTAATTCATCTAACACATCCATCTCTTGTCATAGAGGTGTTACTAATGTAACGAGTCCTGACAAATCTCGACATGTGTCAGAAGCGTCTGCTAGCGAAGGACATGGGTCACTCTCGGCCAAGTGGGTCATTGCTAAGCTGACACGGTCCGTACTACGCAGCGGGAGACCAAGGCGACGCCGGCCAATGTCGTGCACTTTCAGTTCAGGACTTGTATGCAGAAACGCTGCGTCAGCGGTCGGTCACCGTCACTGTCGTTTGAATACTCTTCTGAAGCTTCTCTGAAGCTCTTCTCGACGATAAGTTTTCTGCGAGGTTGATCAACGGCTTCGCTCGCTTATGCTGTACAGTGCACAATGCATTGTGTTCATTCAAGAACATATTCATCGATGTTGGCGTAGTTGCTAATTCATAATGGTTTACTTGATGACCTTGTAGCAAAAGACTCTGTAGTATTAATATCCGGGTAGAGTAAGCTGATTCTGTTGACGATCTCCAAACAGATTAATATCACTATCAAATCACAGTTCTACACCAACAGGAAAATCGCCACCAGAGCCAGGGTCACCAGCTTCCAGCTGATATGGCACGGAACCGTACTACGGCCCTCTGTGATAGAACGGCGGCGGGTCACCTCTGAGCCCTTCCCGTTCCATGACACGTCACGTCAAGGCCGGGTCGCGCGGCTCTTTAATTAGGTGCCGGCCGTGCGCCAGAGGTCACACGCGTTTAATGATGGGCCCGACAATGGATAGCGTTAGTCGCTTCACGCCATGGGAGGCCGTCGGGACGGCCCGGTGTTCCGCACCCCTCAGGCGGTGCTGGGCGGGTTCTCATGCACCCCCACCGGCACCACCCGGTCCTCCGGCCGCTCCCCGGGTGGCGGGTGGATGGACGACTGGCGAAACTCTCCCAGTCGTCTGCAGTGATCATGTGACGTCTGCAGTGGTCATATGACGTATGCAGTGGTTATGTGACGCCAGGAGTGGTCATGTGACGTCTACAGTGGTCCTGTGACGTCAGCAGTGGTCATGTGACATCTACAGTGGTCCTGTGACTTATGTAGTGGTCCTGTGACGTCTGCAGTGGTCCTGTGACGTCCGCTGTGCAGCTCTGCAGTCCTCCCAACGTCTCGTCTGCAGCCTGGAGCAAGACGTCTCGTCTGCAGCCTGGAGCAAGGCGTCTCGTCTGCAGCCTGGAGCAAGGGGTCTCGTCTGCAGCCTGGAGCAAGACGTCTCGTCTGCAGCCTGGATCAAGGCGTCTCGTCTGCAGCCTGGAGCAAGACGTCTCGTCTGCAGCCTGGAGCAAGGCGTTTCGTCTGCAGCCTGGAGCCTGGAGCAAGGCTGCAGGCTGCAGACCCGACCGAGCGCCAGTCGCCTCGCGCAACACTGTCTGAGCGCGGCGAACGGATTGTCTGGTCCTGTGTACATCAGACAAGACAGACTGTCTGGTGTCCGGCATACCAGACAAGAGCAGACTCAGACTGGTCCTCTGTGTACTAGACAAGTACTGCCTGTCTGGCCCCTGCATATCAGACAGACTGTATGGACCCCTGTACACGAGACAAGAACGGAATGTCTGGTCCCCTGCGCACCAGATAAGAACGGAATGTCTAGTCCCCTGCGCACCAGATAATAACGGAATGTCTAGTCCCCTGCGCACCAGATAATAACGGAATGTCTGGTCCCCTGCGCACCAGATAAGAACGGAATGTCTGGTCCCCTGCGCACCAGACAAGAACGGAATGTCTGGTCCCCTGCGCACCAGATAAGAACGGAATGTCTAGTCCCCTGCGCACCAGATAATAACGGAATGTCTGGTCCCCTGCGCACCAGACAAGCACGGAATGTCTGGTCCCCTGCGCACCAGATAAGAACGGAATGTCTGGTCCCCTGCGCACCAGACAAGAACGGAATGTCTGGTCCCCTGCGCACCAGACAAGAACGGAATGTCTGGTCCCCTGCGCACCAGATAAGAACGGAATGTCTAGTCCCCTGCGCACCAGACAAGAACGGAATGTCTGGTCCCCTGCGCACCAGACAAGAACGGAATGTCTAGTCCCCTGCGCACCAGATAAGAACGGAATGCCTGGTCCGCTGCGTACCAGAGAGACCTTACTTTCTGATCCCGTGAAGCCGAGATATGGCCTTCAAACTGCACGGAAGTTGCAGTGGGTGGGACGGACTATAGGGTGTGCTCGTATTGCTTCGATGACTCGGTCAGTTGCATAAGCAGTCCTCCTCCCTGACGTCGGTTACCCGTTCCTAACCTTCGCCGTGTGAATCAGCATAGCTGAGGGTGCGGGAGTCACTGGGGTGGCATGCGGCCGACACTGACTCGTCTACCTCGAGACGGACTCGTGTACAGAACTGAGAGACGCCGACAGGGCCTGACCTCGGGTTCGCCGAACTGGTGTCATCCGTCAGCGCAGGGTCACTCCTGATCGCCTCGACCCTGCAAAGGCCGGCATTCACCCTGTCTCGGGTGGTCTGCGGACTGGATTGACCTGTCGGGACCTGTCGGCACCTGTCGACAGGAGCCCAGGTCTTCAGATTCTGGCTCTAGTTTCTTTGCTGCAAGTCGGTGGATAGGATGGATCATCTGGTTTCGACATTGCCAGCGAGCACAGGAGTCGTGACGTGACAGGAGTCGTGACGTGACAGGAGTCGTGACGTTCTTCCATTGCATACGTCTAACACGGTCATATCATTCTTCTGATTTTGAGAAATCTACCTGCATATCGGCTCATCTGAAGGTCCACTGCTATTCGCAGAGGGTGGATTATGACAAAGATGCGCTTAGCGACGGTGATATGCTACTAACGTCACGCCAGTGAAACAGTTATGTTTCACAAGTTCTGCAGACATTAAAGACAGTATATCTTGTGCTCTTTCAGTCATTCAGTTTAACTTGAAATATTGAAGGAAAGAATTGCCAATTTCTTTTTGGCTTAGCTTTCCTATATATAGAAGAATACGTAGGAGACATCAGACATAACAAATTATTGTAGCAGACAATGGAAAAAGAAAAGAAAACTCGGCGGCTGTTTCAGCTGGCTACCACTTTGCGGGCTGATTTAATCCATTTGTGGTACGATTTTGCCGATTCTGATGCCTGGTTCGCGATCATGGAATTGACATCGACCATCACCATGTAATGCGAGAGAATGTCTAAATTTATCTGAGGTCACAACTCTATTGTTTAATTGGTGAAGTGCATAATACCCAAACACCACCCCCAGCAACTATGCCAGTACACAAGGGGGGGGGGGGGGGGAAACGGGGAAATTGCCCCCCCCCCCCTGAAGGTCTGTACTAAGGTCCCTTTGGTAAAAACAAATGAACGATTTTTTTTTGATTTTTTTCAAGAGAAAAATGGTGAAAATATGCCCTTTTAAAAATATAGTGGGCCAAATCCGGTGATTTTTTTTTGCGTGGGTACTTTATGCTCCCCTGAGCAAAAATTGCCCCCTCCTGGAGTAAAATTGCCCCCTCCTGGAGTAAAATTGCCCCCTCCTGGAGTAAAATTGCCCCCTCCTGGAGTAAAATCCTGAGCAAAAATTGCCCCCTCCTGGAGTAAAATTGCCCCCTCCTGGAGTGAATCCTGGGTACGTCACTGCTCACAAGCAAAAATTGCCCCCTCCTGGAGTGAATCCTGGGTAAAATTGCCCCCTCCTGGAGTAAATCCTGGGTAAAATTGCCCCCTCCTGGAGTAAAATTGCCCCCTCCTGGAGTAAATCCTGGGTAAAATTGCCCCCTCCTGGAGTAAATCCTGGGTAAAATTGCCCCCTCCTGGAGTAAATCCTGGCTTCGTCACTGCTCACAAGCAAAAATTGCCCCCTCCTGGAGTAAAATTGCCCCCTCCTGGAGTAAATCCTGGGTAAAATTGCCCCTCCTGGAGTAAATCCTGGGTAAAATTGCCCCCTCCTGGAGTAAATCCTGGCTACGTCACTGCTCACAAGCAAAAATTGCCCCCTCCTGGAGTAAAATTGCCCCCTCCTGGAGTGAATCCTGGGTACGTCACTGCTCCCCTGAGCAAAAATTGCCCCCTCCTGGAGTAAATCCTGGCTACGTCACTGCTCACAAGCAAAAAAATGCCCCCTCCTGGAGTAAATCCTGGGTACGTCACTGCTCACAAGCAAAAATTGCCCCCTCCTGGAGTAAATCCTGGGTACGTCACTGCTCACAAGCAAAAATTGCCCCCTCCTGGAGTAAATCCTGGGTACGTCACTGCTCACAAGCAAATGTCTGGGATACATCTTCAGCAAGCATGTACAGTATACGTACAGGCTACATTTCTAAGTAAATAAGAACATAATAAGAAACATTCTGCAATACAATTTCGTCATAACTCCGCGCATTTCTTAAATTCATTGTTGTTCAATACAAGGACAGATAAATGTTTTCTTAACGACGAATCTGTTTTTTTTTCTTGAGGGGTAGAGCGTATGCAATAACACTTGTTGACTTCGTATTATGACTTCCCTGTGTTATTTCCTGACAGCACTGAGACTCTTTAGTATTAGTAGTTTGGTAGCTCAGTCGCAATATGTGGAAAAACAAACAAAACAAACAACAAACAAAAACATAGGTGGAAAAACAACAACTGCATAGCTAACCGCAGTAGCTACCGAAAAAGTGCCGCTCTGCCGCTCTCTTTTTTTGCTTCCACTATGTCGCCATATGCCTTTTACTATCCCTGTTTATCAGGTGTTAGTGACGGATAAAGCAGAAACCAATGTTAGTGTGTCAGTCTGACTCTCGAATTGAGACTGACTCTGGTATTGTTACGCGTCATTGTGCCCTGACTCGGCTTGACTTTGCTCAGTGAAGCCGCCGGCTCCAGCGATCTCCCCCGCTCCCTGTTCCTTTGAGCCTACTGACTTCCCTTTCCATGCCGCCTGTCAGGCACACGCAACCGGAGGCGCGCTGCGGTCCTCGTCGGCTTTTTGTCGGTATGTTGGTCCTGTCTGACGTCCGGTGATCCGGCGGTGCCGTGTCGGCTCCGATAGCAGGAGACGCGCCGCCGCCTGTCAAACGGTGCCGTGTCGACTCCGATAGCAGGAGACGCGCCGCCGCCTGTCAATGCGGTGCCGTGTTGGCTCCGATAGCAGGAGACGCGCCGCCGCCTGTCAAACGGTGCCGTGTCGGCTCCGATAGCAGGAGACGCGCCGCCGCCTGTCAAACGGTGCCGTGTCGGCTCCGATAACAGGAGACGCGCCGCCGCGTGGCAAGCAATGCCGTGTCGGCTCCGATAGAAGGAGACGCGCCGCCGCCTGTCAAACGGTGCCGTGTCGGCTCCGATAGAAGGAGACGCGCCACCGCCTGTCAAACGGTGCCGTGTCGGCTCCGATAGCAGGAGACGCGCCGCCGCCTGTCAAACGGTGCCGTGTCGGCTCCGATAGAAGGAGACGCGCCACCGCCTGTCAATCTGATATTGGCCTCACGCCGCGGCTGGCCATCCCCTTCCCCTCCCCGATCTGCACCGCAGAGGACCGCGTGGTAGACACCAGCGGCAGTGAGACGAGGGGAGGGAGAGAGGGGAGTAGGGGAGGGTCGAGACATCCGAGCGCCGCGGCACCCCTGCAACATGACCGTCCGTCTGCTGGCAGGACGGGGGACGGGGGACGGGGGACGGGGGACGGGGGACGGGGGACGGGGGACGGGGGACGGGGGACGGGGGACGGGGGACGGGGGACGGGGGACGACGTGGGACGTGGGACGGGGGACGGGGGACGGGGGACGGGGGACGGGGGACGGGGGACGGGGGACGGGGGACGGGGGACGGGGGACGGGGGACGGGGGACGGGGGACGGGGGACGAGGGACGGGGGGCGGGGGACGGGGGACGGGGGACGGGGGACGGGGGACGGGGGACGGGGGACGGGGGACGGGGGACGGGGGACGGGGGACGGGGGACGGGGGACGGATTTCCCCCCCCCCCCTTACGGGTCACAGGGGGCCCCGCCGAGATTGGCCCAGATACCATTTGCATTAGCTAAATGGCTTTCAAATAGTCACAGAGGAGCCCTCAAACCAGGCAAGGGTCACTCTGGTGCATGTCAAGGGCCCTCAGAGACACTGAAGGGCTTTCGAAGCCGGCCCAGGGGGCTTCTTGGGCATGCCCAGGGGCCCATTGAGCCCACCGAGGGGCCCAAAAAACTGTCCATGGGCCTCTCGAGCATGTCCAGGGGCCCATTGAGCCCACCTAAGGGCGCAAAACATGCCCAGGGACTTTTAGAGCATGCCCTGTAGCCCATTCAGCCCAATCAGGGGCCCCCAGAACCTGCCCAGGGGCCTCTAGACGAGCATGTCCACTTATCCAGGGGCCAATTGAGCCCACCCACGGCCCAACAAACCTGCCCAGTGGCCTCTCGAGGATGTCCATGGGCCCATTGAGTATGTTCAGGGGCCTCTCGAGCCTGGCCAGGGGCCCATTATAGTCTGTTTTGGGGCCTCTTGAACCTGCCCAGGGGCCCATTATAGTTTTCCCAGAGGCCCATCGAGTCTGTTCAGAGGCCTCTCGAACTTGCCCACGGGCCATTAAAGCCTGCCCAGAGGCCTCTCGAGCTAGCCCAGGGGCCCATTGAGTCTGTTCAGGGTCCTCTCGAACCTACCCAGGGGCCTCTCGAGCTTGCCCAGGGGCACATTGAGTTTGTTCAAGGGCCTCTTCAACCTGCCTAAGGGCCATTAGAGTATGTTCAGGGACCTCTCGAGTTTTCCCAATGGTCCATTAATCCTGTTCAGGGGCCTCTCGAACCTGCCCAGGGGTTATTAGAGTCTGCTCAGGGGCCTCTCGGCTTGCCAAGGGGCCATTGAGTCTGTTTAGGGCCCTCTCGAGCTTATCCAGAGGGCCATTGAGTCTCGAGCCTGCCCAGGGGTTGCTAGCCGTCGCCTGGAGCGCCTGCTATAGCTGGAGCGCCTGCTAGCCGTGGTCGGCGCGGTCATAATGAGTGGTAATGTGCTGTACTCTGTCCCACCCGGTGCAATGTTTTCTTGGGTTTCAAAATGGTCATTTGAAAAGTCTGATGCGTTTTTGAATGGGGGGGGGGGGGTGGTAGCACAAAACAATTTAACCATTTTCCTCTCAGGAGAGTGTGTGTTGCAATATTTGTCAGCCAGGGGTGTCGCCGACGGGAGGACCGGTTGGGGGGGGGGGGGGGGGGTTCACAGGCGGATCCAGCCGTCGTTTTTTTGGGGGGGACTTTTTGTGGCAAAAGGTACCCTTTTTTCTCGGCGAATTTGGGCCAGTCACCTTATTTTGGTATTTGAGCATAAGAAATTCACTTTTCAAATTCACCAAAAAATCAGTTTATTTTTTGTTTTTGGGGAAACAAAATGTTGGAATTTCGAGATAGCCATTTTGAAGACAATGTCATTTTCCTTCTTTTAACGTTTTTATTTGCAATTTGCTTCAAAACTCTAATTTCTACGAATTTGCAAATATGTATCGTTTTTCTACCAAAAATGGGATGGCATGATGTCATTAAAACGCCATTATCTCCCAAAATACTACATCAATTTCATTGAGAGTTGGTGAGAAGACTAAGACTTGATGCAGGATAACGTACTGAAAGCTGCACGTTGACATATATCATAGTTTTCAGGTTATTGAGAAAATCCGGGAGGGGCAGATACTTCTGATAAGGTTTTAGCTAGAAGTACCTATCTCAACCTAGGTACCTACCTATTGTTTGTTTTATTTTGATTGAACAATTGCCATTTAGTTGCTGGCACTAGGTCCCAAACAAATACATTTATTGATGCGTCATTTTGTCATGCAAAGTGGGCGGAGCTTGTCATAGGCACTGTACTTCAGGATAACAAAAATTGACACAATTATTGACAACATGTCACTAAAAACACCTAGTCCCCATGGAAAATGGCTAGTCTCCAAACATAATCACACCATCTGATGCACAACTGTTTACTCCATCCACCCACTGGCGGATCCAGCTGTTTTTTTTTGGGGGGGGGGGATCGGTGGGAGGTAGGACACACCCTATCGAAGTGTTGATTTGTCGGCTATGTGAGGTTTGATCGTTTGGAGGGGGCAAACAGACCACTTTATGCCTTGGAGGGGGGGGGGGAGCATGGCTCTAAATGCCGACGTGGGATCTGCCAGTGCTTACATTTACATGTTAGGGATGATCTTCATTTTAAAGCAGAGCTCAAAGTATGCAAGACTCATGGGAATTTTGCTTGGTTCGTTAAGATTTGAAATGAAATGAAATAAAATTAAAAGTGAAAAAAGTGTTTTTGTTATAATTAGTCATGGAAAATAAACGCACAACCAGCCAAATGTTGTGCATGTATTTCGCCTGAAACGGGTGATCTGGCGTTTCCGTCCACAAACTTCAGTTTAGGTCGCGTTTTTCATATGCTAGCAAAGGGTAACAGGAAAAAACAATGCCAAATTATACAAATGCAGAAACTTTCGGTTCCGGGCAGTGCAATTTGAAGAGAAAATGTGAACCTTCATTTTTTAATCCGGCAGGCTGTAGGGCGCACTATGCACTGCCCAAACAAAACAAGTTTCCAGTCCTGAACAAGTTTTCCAGTTCTTATACAAACAAATTGAGCCAGCGGCTCGATTTTTTAAAATAAGAATGGCCTCTGTTTAGCTTTTAAGCCCTGATTTGATGGTAAGAGCCATGCTTTCCGAAATTTCGAGTTTTTCACTGTGGATAGCTGGATTTTAACTGCTGCAAAGTCAATTTTTACGATAAATTGTTAACTTTTTTTGGGGGGGGGGGGGGGGGGGGCAAAAGACATGTTGGCCCCCTTCCAGGCTGTTGGGGGGGGGGGGGCATGGCCTGGTTGCCCCCTCCCCTGGATCCGCCAGTGGGGGAGATCTGGGCAAACTCCCCCACTTTTAGAAGGCGGGGGAGGGGGAGAAGGCCACTTTTTGCGTGAAAAAAATAACAATGTACCGTACAAATTGCCTTTGCAGTGTAGTCAAAATCCAGCTATCAAAAACTGGAAAATTTCGCGCCGAAAATAGGGAAAAAAATCATTAAGTGTCTGGCAGAGGCTCTCCTTGGCGGTAATTGCGGACCCCAGGGCCCATTCATTTCATACAATATTCACTTTAAAGTTTCAAGCAGGCTACATGTTTAGCTGGTTTGACGAGTTCCGAAAAAGGCGACGTGAACGCAAAGACGAGGACCTCGATCGGCACCCGGAAGCTGCTCCAGCGGTGCACAATTCGCTGGACCGAAGAGCTAATAGTGGGAACAGGCCAGGACCATCTCCCCAAGCCTTCTCACCTCACGGTCTGGTTCCAATATTAACATTTCGTCTTCCAGGACCTAAAATTAAAATTTTCACGCCGCTTCGCGGCGTCACATCGGTAGTCAGCGTCATAACGAAGCCATAGTCATCGTCATCGGTTCGTCATAACGCTGAATTGAATGAATAGCATTTTAAGCTTATTATCCGAGCTACAAAGCCCACCGCCTATATTTCTGGGTTTTATCAGGCAAAAACGGAAAATTTCACGCCGCTTCGCGGCGCTAACTAACAAGTACATACCTACCTACTATAACATGAAAATCCACATAAAAAAATGCTACAAAGGCTTAAATACACGTATCAAAATGGGGGTACATTTTTTCGCCATTTCAGCCGCCCCCACACTCAAAAGCCGACCCCCACCTGTTGTCAGCGAAGACATGTTTTATCTCCTGTACGTAACAATACAATTAGTAATGCGCTCAGTACAATTTCTACTGAGGGTCCTGGTCCAATCCAGCTCATCAAAAGAAGACGAAGACAAATTGTTAATAAGGGGGCCTCACAAAATAAAGTGGCCGAAATCCGTAGAGTTTTTCATATCCAGGGGTATTTTTTTTTTTTTGGGGGGGGGGGGCTCTCCCAGGGCCTTGCCCCCCCTATGTTCTGAAGGTCTGGCTGCGCCCCTGCATAAGGGTGTTTTTCTAACAAAAAGAATCATTATTTCTTTCCCGCTACGAGGACGAGATTTGAAACGTGTGTGTTTAAAGAAAAACTAAGCGATTGTTAATTACGTCTAATTTGAATTAATCAAATACAGTTTTCAGTTGTAGCAGATAATTATATTTATTTTAAGCATTTTAGGGGAGAAAGACCATCGAACAAATTAATATTTCACAATAAAATGCCTCTCGTAATTATTTTCCACTGCGAAATGTGTATCTAAACTGTTTAGTGCAAACGCTTCAACATGTGCTGTCAAACTTTTTAGATCACTTGTGTGCTGTTTGGTGTTTCATGATACCGCTCTCAGTCCTGGTTCGCAGTCAACTATTTAGATAATCAGCTGAGGTATGTATGCAACGGTTACGGCTTACGGTATTTGAATCGAAAGGGTAGGTCAAGAAATTCTACGATTTATCTTGAGGGTGTGTGGCAGAAGAGTTACCATGATTACAAAAGTGAAAGTAGCATAAGCCTCGTCCTCTTGCATTCAGCATGCAATCGCGTCATGCATCGGTGATACGCAGATAATTGCGTTACAACTGGTTTGGGTGCTGATCTGACTCATACTCTCCATACCCGATCGTGTCGGATCGTGTCGTGCTGATCTGACTCATACTCTCCATACCCGATCGTGTCGGCAGCGTGCTGATCTGACTCATACTCTCCATACCCGATCGTGTCGGATCGTGTCGTGCTGATCTGACTCATACTCTCCATACCCGATCGTGTCGGCAGCGTGCTGATCTGACTCATACTCTCCATACCCGATCGTGTCGGATCGTGTCGTGCTGATCTGACTCATACTCTCCATACCCGATCGTGTCGGCAGCGTGCTGATCTGACTCATACTCTCCATACCCGATCGTGTCGGATCGTGTCGTGCTGATCTGACTCATACTCTCCATACCCGATCGTGTCGGCAGCGTGCTGATCTGACTCATACTCTCCATACCCGATCGTGTCGGATCGTGTCGTGCTGATCTGACTCATACTCTCCATACCCGATCGTGTCGGATCGTGTCGTGCTGATCTGACTCATACTCTCCATACCCGATCGTGTCGGCAGCGTGCTGATCTGACTCATACTCTCCATACCCGATCGTGTCGGATCGTGTCGTGCTGATCTGACTCATACTCTCCATACCCGATCGTGTCGGCAGCGCGGCCCTGTGGAAAAACACCCTCCTGCTGCCGCGCTCCTCAGGTGCCGGTCTCCGTCATCCTGCCGCGACCCCCGTCCTCCTGCCGCGCTCCTCAGACAGACCCCCGTCCTCCTGCCGCGCTCCTCAGACAGACCCCGTCCTCCTGCCGCGCTCCTCAGACAGACCCCCGTCCTCCTGCCGCGCTCCTCAGACAGGCCCCGTCCTCCTGCCGCGCTCCTCAGACAGACCCAGTCCTCCTGCCGAGCTCCTCAGACAGACCCAGTCCTCCTGCCGAGCTCCTCAGGTGCCGTGCCCCGTCCTCCTGCCGCGGTCCTCAGACAGACCCCCGTCCTCCTGCCGCGCTCCTCAGACAGACCCCGTCCTCCTGCCGAGCTCCTCAGGTGCCGTGCCCCGTCCTCCTGCCGCGGTCCTCAGACAGACCCCGTCCTCCTGCCGCGCTCCTCAGACAGGCCCCGTCCTCCTGTCGCGGTCCTCAGACAGGCCCCGTCCTCCTGTCGCGGTCCTCAGACAGGCCCCGTCCTCCTGCCGCGCTCCTCAGACAGACCCCCGTCCTCCTGCTGCGCTCCTCAGACAGACCCCGTCCTCCTGCCGTGCTCCTCAGGTGCCGGGCCCCGTCCTCCTGCCGCGCTCCTCAGACAGACCCCTGTCCTCCTGCCGCGCTCCTCAGACAGGCCCCGTCCTCCTGCCGCGCTCCTCAGACAGACCCAGTCCTCCTGCCGAGCTCCTCAGGTACCGTGCCCCGTCCTCAGACAGACCCCCGTCCTCCTGCCGCGCTCCTCAGACAGACCCCGTCCTCCTGCCGAGCTCCTCAGGGGCCGTGCCCCGTCCTCCTGCCGCGGTCCTCAGACAGACCCCGTCCTCCTGCCGCGCTCCTCGGACAGGCCCCGTCCTCCTGCCGAGCTCCTCAGGTGCCGTGCCCCGTCCTCTTGCCGAGCTCCTCAGGTGCCGTGCCCCGTCCTCCTGCCGTGCTCCTCAGGTGCCGGGCCCCGTCCTCCTTCCGCGCTCCTCAGACAGGCCCCGTCCTCCTGCCGCGGTCCTCAGACAGGCCCCGTCCTCCTGCCGCGGTCCTTAGACAGGTCCCGTCCTCCTGCCGAGCTCCTCAGGTGCCGTGCCCCGTCCTCTTGCCGAGCTCCTCAGGTGCCGTGCCCCGTCCTCCTGCCGTGCTCCTCAGGTGCCGGGCCCCGTCCTCCTGCCGCGCTCCTCAAACAGACCCCGTCCTCCTGCCGTGCTCCTCAGACAGGCCCGTCCTCCTGCCGCGGTCCTCAGACAGGCCCCGTCCTCCTGCCGCGGTCCTTAGACAGGCCCCGTCCTCTTGCCGAGCTCCTCAGGTGCCGGGCCCCGTCCTCCTGCCGCGCTCCTCAGACAGACCCCGTCCTCCTGCCGTGCTCCTCAGGTTCCGGGCCCCGTCCTCCTGCCGCGCTCCTCAGACAGGCCCCGTCCTCCTGCCGCGGTCCTCAGACAGGCCCCGTCCTCCTGCCGCGCTCCTCAGACAGGCCCCGTCCTCCTGCCGCGCTCCTCAGACAGACCCGTCCTCCTGCCGTGCTCCTCAGGTGCCGGGCCCCGTCCTCCTGCCGCGCTCCTCAAACAGACCCCGTCCTCCTGCCGTGCTCATCAGGTGCCGGGCCCCGTCCTCCTGCCGCGCTCCTCGGTGCCGGGCCGCGCCTCGCTGCAGCAGACAGATGGTCAGTGTCTGCTGTGGCAGTGACGTCAGTCAGCCGGTACTGCATGATGCATGGGACGGTGGCGTCTGACGGAGTGGCCGACGGGAGAGGGGACACTGGACAGTCAACAGGTGCGGCAGCCCGGCCCCAGGGCGGCACTGTGGAAACCCATCCCCCGGATGGCAGCCTAGCCCCAGGTAGCAGCCCATCCCCAGGGTAGCAGCCCATCTCCAGGGTAGCAGCCCATCCCCTAGGGTAGCATGGCCCATCCCCTAGGGTAGCAGCCCATCCCCAGGGTAGCAGCCCATCTCCAGGGTAGCAGCTCATCCCCTAGGGTAGCATGGCCCATCCCCAGGGTAGCAGCCCATCCCCTAGGGTAGCAGCCCATCCCCAGGGTAGCAGCCCAGCTCCAGGATGGCAGCCCATCCCTAGGGTAGCAGCCAATCCCCAGGGTAGCATGACCCATCCCCAGGGTAGCAGCCCATCTCCTAGGGTAGCATGACCCATCCCCAGGGTGGCAGCCCATTCCCAGGGTAGCAGCCCAGCTCCAGGATGGCAGCCCATCCCCAGGGTAGCAGCCCAGCTCCAGGGTGGCAGCCCATCCCCAGGGTAGCAGCCCATCTCCAGGATGGCAGCCCATCTCCAGGATGGCAGCCCATCCCCAGGGTAGCAGCCCATCCCCAGGGTAGCAGCCCATCCCCAGGGTAGCAGCCCATCCCCAGGGTAACATGACCCATCCCCAAGGTAGCATGACCCATCCCCAGAGTAGCAGCCCATCCCCAGGGTAGCAGCCCAGCTCCAGGATGGCAGCCCATCCCCAGGGTAGCAGCCCATCCCCAGGGTAGCAGCCCAGCTCCAGAATGGCAGCCCATCCCCAGGGTAGCATGACCCATCCCCAGGGTAGCATGGCCCATCTCCTAGGATAGCAGCCCATCCCCAGGGTAGCAGCCCATCTCCAGGGTAGCAGCCCATCCCTAAGGTGGCAGCCCATCCCCAAGGTGGCAGCCCATCCCCAGGGTAGCAGCCTATCCCCAGGGTAGCAGCCCATCCCCAGGGTAGCAGCCCATCCCCCAGGGTAGCATGACCCATCCCCAGGGTAGCATGACCCATCCCCAGGATAGCATGGCCCATCCCCAGGGTAGCATCCCAGCTCCAGGATGGCAGCCCATCCCCAGGGTAGCATGACTCATCCCCAGGGTAGCAGCCCAGCTCCAGGATGGCCTCACATCCCTCAGGGTAGCAGCCCATCTCCAGGGTAGCAGCCCAACTCCAAGATGGCAGCCCATCCCCATGGTAGCAGCCCATCTCCAAGATAACAGCCCATCCCCAGGGTAGCAGCCCATCCCCAGGGTAGCAGCCCATCCCCTAGGGTAGCAGCCCATCCCCTAGGGTAGCAGCCTATCCTCAGGGTAGCAGCCCATCCCCAGGGTAGCATGACCCATCCCCAGGGTAGCAGCCCAGCTCCAGGATGGCCTCACATCCCCAGGGTAGCAGCCCATCTCCAGGGTAGCAGCCCATCCTCAGGGCAGCAGCCCATCCCCTAGGGTAGCAGCCCATCCCCAGGGTAGCAGCCCATCCCCAGGGTAGCAACCCATCCCCAGGGTAGCAGCCCATCCCCAGGGTAGCATGACCCATCCCCAGGGTAGCAGCCCAGCTCCAGGATGGCAGCCCATCCCCAGAGTAGCATGACCCATCACCAGGGTAGCAGCCCAGCCCCGGGATGGCCTCACATCCCCCAGGGTAGCAGCCCATCTCCAGGGTAGCAGCCCATCCCCAGGGTAGCAGCCCATCCCCTAGGGTAGCAGCCCATCCCCTAGGGTAGCATGACCCATCACCAGGGTAGTATCCCATCTACAGGGTAGCAGCCCAGCCCCAGATAGCAGCCCATCCCCAGGGTAGCAGCCCATCCACAGGGTAGTAGCCCATCCCCAGGGTAGCAGCCCATCCCCTAGGGTAGCATGACCCATCCCCAGGGTAGTAGCCCAGCTCCAGGATGGCAGCCCATCCCCAGGGTAGCATGACCCATCCCCAGGGTAGCAGCCCAGCTCCAGGATGGCAACCCATCCCCAGGATAGCATGAACCATCCCCAGGGTAGCAGCCCATCCCCAGGATGGCCTCACATCCTCCAGGGTAGCAGCCCATCCCCAGGGTAGCATGACCCATCCCCAGGGTAGCAGCCCAGCTCCAGGATGGCAACCCATCCCCAGGGTAGCATGACCCATCCCCAGGGTAGCAGCCCATCCCCAGGATGGCCTCACATCCCCCAGGGTAGCATGTCCCATCCCCAGGGTAGCAGCCCATCCCCAAGGTGGCAGCCCATCCCCAAGGTGGCAGCCCATCCCCAGGGTAGCAGCCCATCTACAGGGTAGCAGCCCATCCCCAGGGTAGCATGACCCATCCCCAGGGTAGCATGGCCTATCCCCAGGGTAGCAGCCCAGCTCCAGGATGGCAGCCCATCCCCAGGGTAGCATGGCCCATCCCCAGGGTAGCAGCCCAGCTCCAGGATGGCAGCCCATCCCCAGGGTAGCATGACCCATCCCCAGGGTAGCAGCCCAGCTCCAGGATGGCAGCCCATCCCCAGGGTAGCAGCCCATCCCCTAGGGTAGCAGCCCAGCCCCCAGGGTAGCATGACCCATCCCCAGGGTAGCAGCCCAGCCCCAGGATGGCCTCACATCCCCCAGGGTAGCAGCCCATCTCCAGGGTAGCCGCCCATCCCCAGGGTAGCAGCCCATCCACAGGGTAGCAGCCCATCCCCTAGGGTAGCAGCCCATCCCCTAGGGTAACAGCCTATCCCCAGGGTAGCAGCCCATCCCCAAGGTGGCAGCCCATCCCCAAGGTAGCAGCCCATCCCCAGGGTAGCAGCCCATCCCCAAGGTAGCAGCCCATCCCCAAGGTAGCAGCCCATCCCCAGGGTAGCATGACCCATCCCCAGGGTAGCAGCCCAGCTCCAGAATGGCAGCCCATCCCCAGGGTAGCATGACCCATCCCCAGGGTAGCAGCCTAGCTCCAGGATGGCAGCCCATCTACAGGGTAGCAGCCCATTCCCTAGGGTAGCATGACCCATCACCAGGGTAGCAGCCCAGCCCCAGGATGGCCTCACATCCCCCAGGGTAGCAGCCCATCTTCAGGGTAGCAGCCCATCCCCAGGGTAGCAGCACATCCCCTAGGGTAGCATGACCCATCCCCAGGGTAGCAGCCCAGCTCCAGGATGGCAGCCCATCCCCAGGGTAGCATGGCCCATCCCCAGGGTAGCAGCCCAGCTCCAGGATGGCCTCACATCCCCAGGGTAGCAGCCCATCTCCAGGGTAGCAGCCCATCCCCAGGGTAGCAGCCCATCCCCTAGGGTAGCAGCCCATCCCCTAGGGTAACAGCCTATCCCCAGGGTAGCAGCCCATCCCCAAGGTGGCAGCCCATCCCCAAGGTAGCAGCCTATCCCCAGGGTAGCAGCCCATCCCCAGGGTAGCATGACCCATCCCAGGGTAGCAGCCCAGCTCCAGAATGGCAGCCCATCCCCAGGGTAGCATGACCAATCCCCAGGGTAGCAGCCCAGCTCCAGGATGGCAGCCCATCTACAGGGTGGCAGCCCATCCCCTAGGGTAGCATGACCCATCACCAGGGTAGCAGCCCAGCCCCAGGATGGCCTCACATCCCCCAGGGTAGCAGCCCATCTTCAGGGTAGCAGCCCATCCCCAGGGTAGCAGCCCATCCCCTAGGGTAGCATGACCTATCCCCAGGGGTAGCAGCCCAGCTCCAGGATGGCAGCCCATCCCCAGGGTAGCATGGCCCATCCCCAGAGTAGCAGCCAAGCTCCAGGATGGCCTCACATCCCCAGGGTAGCAGCCCATCTCCAGGGTAGCAGCCCATCCTCAGGGTAGCAGCCTATCCCCAGGATAGCATGGCCCATCCCCAGGGTAGCAGCCCAGCTCCAGGGTAGCAGCCCAGCTCCAGGATGGCAGCCCATCCCCAGGGTAGCATGACCCATCCCCAAGGTAGCAGCCCATCCCCAGGGTAGCATGGCCCATCCCCTAGAGTAGCAGCCCAGTCCCAGGGTGGTAGCCCAGCCCCAGGACGGCAGCCCAGCCCAGCAACTCATCTCCATGGTGGCAGTCCATTTCAGGGTGGCAGTCCAGCCCAGGGCGGCAGCCCAGCTCTGCTCTGCCAGGGATGAAATCCGCGGAACACGAAGGGTGGGTCTGCTGCTCATTGCAGGACATGACGGATGGGGTTGCTACTGCTCAAGTCACCTGGTAGGCGAGGATGAGGTATGTAATTACGTGCAGGTGGCGTGGATGTGATATGACCCTTCTCAAAGCGGCCAGGTGTTCTGCTACGGTAGACAGAGATGAGGTGTGATATAGGTACTATGCATGAAGGTGAGGTGGGTGCAATATGACCCCTCTCAACGCGGCCAGGTGAACCTGCTTTACCCGGGTAGGAGGGGTAAGGCTTCTGCCGCTTGCAGCTGGAATGGGTGTTAGATGGCCCTCTCAACACACCTACTGCATGCATCTTGCACGCCCTGCAATGGTTAGTTGGTCCATACAGTGAAGAAGTGACTCAGTACAAATACTTTAATGAGGAAAAGAGCTGCATTAATGTAATCGGCAGCTATTGAAACAATGAAGGTGCTTCTGCTTCTTTTATTGCTGTTGTCATCTGTAAGAGATAGCTCAGTTTGTGCAGAAGTGTCAACATTATGTTTGTTGGGGCCATAACTGCATTTGATTGCTTTCGAAGTTACACATACTGCATAACATTACATATCATACGTATATTTAATCAAGTTTAACCACTTCGCGTCAAAAATGGGAATTTTGTCATAATATTATAAATACATGTCAATTTTAGACAAACCGAAATTATTTGTTTCTCCACTCAAGACACATTTCATTTGAATAGTAGTATTTTTATGACTTTCTTTTGTAATTCTAAAGCCACTACAGTAAATCATTGATAAATATTAGTGATTGCTTTTTACTATTTTTCTTTGAAAGAATTCCTTTATAATAATTGTTCTTTGTTTTAGAGCATTAAGTCGGTTTCCTGGCTCTCGATCTTGAATAGATTCATAGATGTAATCGTATAGGAAAGGCCAACAGAACGATGGGCGTGTTGATACGCTCATTCCAGACTGGCCGAACGGCGGGATGACTGCAGTGGGCACCATTCTAAGCAACCTATTTCGGCAATATTCGCTCAATTCTAGAGAACGGATGCGTCATAAGAGCGTCATGGTGCCGCACCTACGCACCTCAAAAGGCTCGATAGAATCCAACATCAATTTAGTATATGGCTATCGTCTTATGCTCACACATTTTCACCATCTCATTATCTTTCTTATCACGATCTGCTAAAACTGTTCAAAACCAGTAGTCTAGAGAAAAGGGCGCTTTCAGTCAGGGGCGGATCCAGGAGGGGCCATGCAAGGGGCCATGCCCCCCCCCCCCCCCCACGGTCGGACGAGCAGTTGTACAAATTGCCTTTGCAGCAGTCAAAATCCAGCTATCCAAAGTTAAAAACTTGAAAATTTCGCGCCACTTCGCGGAATGACACTTAATTCGCAATTGCTTATACAAATTTGGAAAATGGGAAAATGAATTAATTAGGTGTCTGGCAGAGGGTCTCCTTGGTGCTACCTAATGGCTAGCCCCAGGGCCCACT
>JAXIVJ010016832.1:5000-27789 GCA_036785665.1 Chirona hameri | reverse complement strand
ACTTTCAAAACAATTCGAATTACCTTCCACGTATCGCAGTGTGTTATTTAAATAATTTTTTTCAGATTCGTTATTTGCTTTTAAGGGCGCGATCTGTTTAGATTCTTTTCGCACGAATAGGATAGGATCGTTTGCGCATCTGCTGTTTCTGTATTTTGTGTGTGATTTGATTCATTACTTCTTCATACTAGTTCTGTGTATTTTTAGACCCACGCAATGAAGTGTGAGTGATGCGTGAATACACAGTAGTCCCTCTAAAGCATATTGTCTGTCGACAGCATAGTGTGTTATGATTCGAAAAGTTCAGGAAAATTGACAGATAGGACGAAAATAGACGCTTACAAATTTTTGACTTTGTTTTAGCGGCACGTGCGGCACGTGCGGCACGTACATTTAACCCACGCCCTACGGGGGTCCTAAAACGACCTCCCTGAGGTTTTTATTGCATAACTTTTTAGACATGCGGCACATCTTGCTTACATTTTCAGTAGCTAAGTATACAACAATTATACGTATGCTGTAAAAATTTCATTTTTGTTGTTGAAATATTGATGTTTTGATGACGTCATGTTGGTGGAAAAACGATAAATGTTTGACAAATCGTAGAAAACAGAGTTTTGAAGCAAATTGCACACGAAATTAAGCAAAGATACAAAATTTAATTTTCTTTAAAATGGCAGTCTCACATTTAAAAATTGTTGGTTTTTGACCCCCAAAATGAACAAAAAACTGATTGTTTGGAAAAATCATCACCAACTCAAAATTTTCGAAGATGTTAAAAACTGGAATATATGTGAGAGAACTGAGTAATGGACAATACTTAAACCAAATTTCAAAGAAATATCTCTATTTTTGACTGACTTTTTGACTTTGACTTAGGATGGCTTCCTGAGTGTAAGAAATTAATGACGTCATTTTTTAATAATTTTTTGACTTTTTTGGACCAGATACGAATAAATCATTACTTTTCTGTGTTTCTGAGACAAAACTGGTATAGTAACATGCCTTTAATTTAAATTTATCAATTTCTCATTTTGAGGTTTTCTGACAGCAAAATCGCTGTTCTGGACGTGGTCGATCGAGATCATTCACTTGACCTGGAAGGTCACTCGTTGACCCGAAACCTAAAAATTGCACACCGTTAGATTCCAAACATGACAGGCAACATGTTAGTTCTTACTGCGTTGCTCTATGTTGCTTGGTTTGGAAGTTAACAGGGGGCGTCTTTTTAGGACCTTCTGTAGGGCGAAGGTGAAAAAAGCTCCCGTAGGGTGAGGGTTAAGGTACCTACACGTTCTAGTTCGCCTAGTTTTATACTTGACCCAGTTTCAAATAGCTCGATTACGGTTTTACATTGTTGGACTGTGATATTAGCCGAAAATATGTATTTGTTCGGTGTATGGTCTTGAACGGAACTTATTCTTGACAATCAAGTTCCCATCCTGCCTTGGTTCTATCGAAATGACACGATCAGCCTCTCGCAAACACCTCTTGAGAAACACAATTTTATTTAGATGTCAACAGCAAAGTAACGGCAAATATATTATCATCGAACAACAAACGCATTGGCTATCATTTCACTACAAAATATAATCTGTATTTTTATACGCACGCATGCATGCATACACACTCTCACACACACATACACACACACACACGCACACACACGCACACACACACACACACGCACACGCACACGCACACGCACACGCACACGCACACGCACACGCACACGCACACGCACACCACGCACACGCACACGCACACGCACACACACGCACACGCACACGCCCATGAACAGGTAACCACCACATGGGCTGGATAAACGGGGAATATATGTATATATATCGCATATAGAGCCGAGCGCTGTGACAATATCTAGGCTGTGTACGGCATGTGAGTGTGAACAGAGGCAGAAGACGCCAACACACGAACGATCCAAATCCACTCGGAGCCAACTCGCAGGATTAAAATGTGCATTATCAGCGTTTGAGTATTGCAGAATGCTATCGTTCTGAGTACAAAGTTGAGTATTTGAGTGTTTCAACGTGAGCATTATTGGCATAAGTATATAGTAGTATGTATGTATTTGGTTACTTGGTGTATGTAGCATCACGAAGCTAGCGTGCCAAATCATAAATGCATGTCGCAATGCGTAACTTACTGTGGGGAATAATCGATTGCATATTGATGCGATTTACATCTGGTTTTGTACGAAATGTATCCGCTATATGAGTTAAAAATGTATGATAAAATATGAGTCGAAATATATAACTAGAGATGGACGCAAAAAGTGCGCATCCACTGAAGAAAGAAGAGGAGACTCCAAAATGCAATTTTATCAAAGCAGCCAGCGATTTGGTTTTAAAACCAAATGTAAATGACATGACTCACTCCGAGTAAAGCATTATTTTACACGGCCCTGCCAAGTAACATCGTTTTAATTGCACTTTGAGTGTTAACGCACTCTGGCTGCCTAAATTTCCGACAGTTGCGCGTGTCTCAGAGAGAAGACCTCGCGGCTAACGCGCCTGTTCTGAGTGGCGCTCACATGCTCACGGCGAATGCTGAAAACGTGTGGAACGCACGACAACATCGAAAGAAGGTCTAGTGTGACTGACTGCTAACTAGTGTATGTTAGTTCGAAGGAGAGTTCTCAAACACGCCACCACTGCGACATTGTAGTCGCGTTCGGGCTGAGTCTCTATGGCACCTTCCTGACTGCGCTTCTAACACGGCCGCAGCAGCTGTAGCAGCAGCTGTAGCAGAAGCAGTGCAGTCGGTCACCTTATCGAGGCCCCGGACTGGAGGGCGGAGTGTGCGCAGCGGGGTCCTCTGGCCCTCCTGCCCGGACGCCTGTCCTGGCCTGGCCAGCGCAGCACCGCCGCAGCTCGGCTCCCGTGCCCACACCCGCCACTGGGGTGGGTCCGGGCCCCGGGACGGTAGCTGAAGAGAGTGAGACAGGGGCCGGACAGGCAGAATGGTGAGTGTCGTGACGGGACGGCGCGGGGAAAACGACCAGCAGGGCACGGGCACGGAATCCGTGGCAGTCCACCCCGATTGTGACAGCTCTGCCCGGCTGCGGTCCGATTATGCCGGCGGATCCTCTCTGCTGGTGTAGAATCGCCCCCAATGCGGACTGGCGTGCTGCGCTCAGCCATCCAGATCAGTCTGTCACAGCTCGCTACTCCCGACTCCAGCCATCCAGATCAGTCTATCACAGCTCGCTACACCCGACTCCAGCCATCCAGATCAGTCTGTCACAGCTCGCTACTTCCGACTCCGACCACCCAGATCAATCTGTCACAGCTCGCTACTTCCGACTCAGCCACCCAGATCAGTCTGTCACAGCTCGCTACTTCCGACTCAGCCACCCAGATCAGTCTGTCACAGCTCGCTACTCCCGACTCCAGCCATCCAGATCAGTCTGTCACAGCTCGCTACTCCCGACTCCAGCCACCCAGATCAGTCTGTCACAGCTCGCTACTTCCGACTCCGACCACCCAGAGCGAGCTGTGTCAGCACAGATCTGTCGTCCGAGCTCGAGAGTCGGGCCAGCTCGCGAGCTCAGACAGACTGATCCTGGAAGGCTGGAGTCGGAGTCACAGCTCGCTACTCCCGACGCCGACGAACCGGTCCACACCCGGGCCACGGCTGTCACCCCTGTCCTTCGTGACGACAGAGGACAGGGGCTGTTACCCCTGTCCTTCGTGACGACAGAGATAGGGCTGCCACCCCTGTCCTGCGTGACGACAGAGCCAAGAGGACAGGGCGATATTCGACACGAAGCTCGTGACTGAGTTAGTTGTTCACAAGTACAATCGGTGAGCACCATTTCGCGAGCTCCCAGCTGCTTCGAAAAGCTCCCCAGTCACGCGGATGACGACAATGTTGACAGCTGAGGTCGACCACAAATAGGTGGACATACCCGTTAGTAAGGACACGGTCCGGGACCGAGGGCGCGCGAACCGCGGAGAGCGGGAAACGTGAGGTGGATTGTCTCACCGGCAGCACGAGACTCGGGTGGATGGTGAAGTAGGGCAGCATGGGACTCGGGTAGATGGTAAAGTAGGGCAGCATGGGACTCGGGTGGATGGTAAAGTAAGGCAGCACGAGACTCGGGTGGATGGTGAAGTAGGGCAGCATGGGACTCGGGTGGATGGTAAAGTAGGGCAGCATGGGACTCGGGTGGATGGTAAAGTAGGGCAGCATGGGACTCGGGTGGATGGTAAAGTATGGCAGCATGGGACTCGGGTGGATGGTAAAGTAGGTACAGCGATGGGACTCGGGTGGATGGTGAAGTAGGGCAGCATGGGACTCGGGTGGATGGTAAAGTAGGGCAGCATGGGACTCGGGTGGATGGTAAAGTAGGTACAGCGATGGGACTCGGGTGGATGGGGAAGTAGGGCAGCATGGGACTCGGGTGGATGGTAAAGTAGGGCAGCATGGGACTCGGGTGAATGGTAAAGTAGGGCAGCATGGGACTCGGGTGGATGGTAAAGTAGGGCAGCATGGGACTCGGGTAGATGATAAAGTAGGGCAGCATGAGACTCGGGTGGATGGTGAAGTAGGGCAGCATGGGACTCGGGTGGATGGTAAAGTAGGGCAGCATGGGACTCGGGTGGATGGTAAAGTAGGGCAGCATGGGACTCGGGTGGATGGTCAAGTAAGTACAGCGATGGAACTCGGGTGGATAGTAAAGTAGGACAGCATGGGACTCGGGTGGATGGTAAAGTAGGGCAGCATGGGACTCGGGTGGATGGTAAAGTAGGGCAGCATGGGACTCGGGTGGATGGTAAAGTAGGGCAGCATGGGACTCGGGTTGATAGTTAAGTAGGGCAGCATGGGACTCGGGTGGATGGTGAAGTAGGGCAGCATGGGACTCGGGTTGATAGTTAAGTAGGGCAGCATGGGACTCGGGTGGATGGTGAAGTAGGGCAGCATGGGACTCGGGTTGATAGTTAAGTAGGGCAGCATGGGACTTGGATGGATGGTGAAGTAGGGCAGCATGGGACTCGGGTTGATAGATAAGTAGGGCAGCATGGGACTCGGGTGGATGGTGAAGTAGGGCAGCATGGAACTCGGGTTGATAGTTAAGTAGGGCAGCATGGGACTCGGGTGGATGGTGAAGTAGGGCAGCATGGGACTCGGGTGGATAGTTAAGTAGGGCAGCATGGGACTCGGGTGGATGGTGAAGTAGGGCAGCATGGAACTCGGGTGGATAGTTAAGTAGGGCAGCATGGGACTCGGGTGGATGGTGAAGTAGGGGCAGCATGGGACTCGGGTGGATAGTTAAGTAGGGCAGCATGAGACTCGGGTGGATGGTGAAGTAGGGCAGCATGGGACTCGGGTGGATAGTTAAGTAGGGCAGCATGGGACTCGGGTGGATGGTGAAGTAGGGCAGCATGGGACTCGGGTGGATAGTTAAGTAGGGCAGCATGGGACTCGGGTGGATGGTGAAGTAAGTACAGCGATGTAGTTGGCTGTATAGCGATGTAGTTGGCCCGCTGCCTGGTCAGACGCATTGTGCAGTATCTCAGACGTTCAAAGTGTCACACCAACAGACTAACATATGCAGGGTTCGTCTCAAAGGAGTCGTCAACACCCCACACACATTAACACGTATACAGGGTTCGGTGGACAATACCGCCAGTTCGATGGGGGAAATGTCCCACAGCCCCCCCCCCCCCCGGACGACCACCGACCGTTGCAGCTGACAACGGCACAAGTGCGGCTAAACATTGCCATCGAGGACTTCAAACAACCCTGCGCTGACTCGCTATCGACCTGAGAGCGCGACTTCAGCCATCATAAGTGTGCAGACCATAACTGGCCAGGCCTTGTTGTGCGTGCAAACACGGCGCGGAGTCACGCGACTATACCGCCTCCGCTGGCCCACGCGTCCCGGTAAACATATATCACGTGCCACGCTCGGTGGGGCCGAGGCACTGGACACCAGAGAGTCCTGCAGCGTCGCCGGCCACCGGCTCACCAGGGAACGCACAGGAGCCCAGCGGCATCGGCAGCCCGGGAGCGCAGCAGCCAGCCGTGCGGCCTGCCGCGGCCTGCCCCGTCCGGCCGGCCCGGCGCCCTGTCTACATCTACGTATCATCACAGTCCACTTGCCCCGTCATGTCAGCACACGGACGCGGCTGGCCACCTCGGCACGACAACTGACGCGTTCCTGGGAGGCGATAACACACCCTCCCTCCGTCTCTCCCCCTCTCTCCCCTCCATCCCTCTCCCTGCATTTCCCTCTTCTCTATCTGTTGTCGTCTCGGCAAAATTCACATCCGTACGGTCCAATACACATGCCAGTCACCAAAAATCTACACACAAACGCTTCCCTTACACCCTTTAACATCATGGCACAATTGGTTATTTAGACAAGAAACAAAAACAAAACACTCAACACTGGTAATGAATACGCCCCAAATCATTCCGACTGTACATTAATTGATTATTTCCTGCTGGCTTTTCTGTAAGGTCTGAGTCGTGTCCGGTCGGCTGTTAGGACAAATCATACAGACCTGGCCCGAAATCATATATACCTGGCCCGAAAGCATACAGACCTGGACAGAAATCATACAGACCTGGCCCGCAGCTCATGCTATAATAAGTTTTAACTAGCTGTAAACTTTTCCTGGTCGCCTGCCACTCCAGCTGAGGCTGTGTTTTGGAGACAGGTGCATCGGCTCAGCGTCGCCGGCTTATCTCGGTTCGAGTCCCAAGTCTAGACGGTGTTTGTCCGTCCCGGCCGTACCGTTACATCCGGCCTCCCCCTGCCCCCCGTACTCGGATTACTCTGCGACAAGCGGGACCAGGGTCGCCGGCAGACGGCTGACGGGACCTGCCGCTCTCCTCCAGGCCGTATCTGTCCAATCTGCCTGTCATCCCGGGGACGACCAACCGGCTGGCCAATGTCCATGACTATTGACTACTGACTAGTGACTGGGGCTATTTTGACAGCTTTGGTTAATCCGTTCAACAAGGAAACGCAAAACGCAGATAAGTGAATCCAATTCCTACAGATTCGAATACTATCTTACATCCATATGTAGTATGTACCTATGCAATCCGTATCCTATTCCTTGTCGATAATGTGCATTTAACGTCATAATACCTCGTATTTCATTTCATACCACGCAGTGTAGCCCGCAGTATCTGCGTTATGTCATGGTACACCCGAACGCCAAACGAGCCAAGCGTCTCATAAGCACAAGCGCCTGCTAAATAGGAATCACCGGGCGTACAATCTGCGGAGAGGGTGTTTCCGGCGGTGGCCTGCAGCCCTGTGCGCCTGGACAGCCCCGCTGCGGGGCCGGACACACCTCACATATCGACGTCAGGCTGGCTGGCCGGCCGAGCTGACGCCGGCAGCTGCGACCGCCGACCACCGAGCACTCAAGACCGGACAGCGGGCCAGCTCTGGTCACCATGACAACCGACACAACACGCGCCACAATCGCCGTCCACAGCCACTCGACAACTCACAGCACGCTGTCATGCGTCCAGGGCTATAGTACTGCCGGTGTGTCGCAGACGCCAGGCAGGTACACCGACCGAGCTGGCAAGTATTCCTGCTAGTGGAGCTACGAACGGCTCAGCCATCTTCAGTCACACTCAGATAAACTATTCACTGCAAGCAAGCTACACTAATATAAATAGTTCAACCAGCCTATGCTAATACGGCAGAATGAGAGTGCAAAGTACAATGCCGTGCTTTCGTAGTCAGTTTGCAATATTTCCTCTCCGCTGAGGGAGAGGCGGTGTGCGGTGCACTGGTGCCAGTTATGATACCTTCCAGACAAGATAGGTGACCCGAGCAACGGAATCGACTCCGCCGACGCAGCCTGCAGCACGTCGAGAAGGTCGAGACTGAGCCAGCTCATCTCGAAAAACCGACCTCAACAATCATTGGACGAGTGGCGTCGGTGGCGCTGAGCACCGCGCAGCACCGCGCAGCACCGCGCAGCACCGCGCAGCACCGCGCAGCACCGCGCAGCACCGCGCAGCACCGCGCAGCACCGCGCAGCACCGCGCAGCACCGCGCAGCACCGCGCAGCACCGCGCAGCACCGCGCAGCACCGCGCAGCACCGCGCAGCACCGCGCAGCACCGCGCAGCACCGGGCGGCGATTAACTAGGTGATTCACTGGAAACTGGACGTATCGTCTGCGGTTCAGGAGTGCCGCCATGCTGTACACATAGTGGCGGCCGACCAGCGGCCAGCAGTCGGGGCATTAAAGCTGAGTCGTCAACCAGCGACTTTGTGCATTGACACCAATACAAACAGAATGTATCCGAGAAACATTTGGTTCAAGGACATTCGATAAATCAAGCTGCGACCCGATGTTCCACATGAAATGAACACGCCTCTTCGTAGGATCGATGTTCCTGGTTTATGGAACAAGCCCCTGTCGGCTAAATCGAGGAAGCCTCGGTCTCACCCGACACGAGACACCCTGAGCGAGCACACGATAAATCTCACAAACCACCAGCCCCGGACGGACCTGGCGACTGGGGCGGCCGAAGCAAACTATCTCAGCGCTGCGGTCACGACAGTATCACGAACTGCACCCAGCGAGCCATCGGCCAGCTGACGAGGGACGTGTAGGAGTGCCGCGCGAGTGCCCGCGTGAATGCCGTCCGGCACGCAGTGTCCAGTGTAGGCAGGAGGCACGTCAGTGGCCGCGGCCACCCGTCCACTGCCCTGAGTGCCCAACACCGCCCGCTCGAGCCGCGTCCGTGTAACGGCCCGCTACACGAGATCGCAGCGAGAGCGCGAGACACGGCGAGTCGCCTGCTACACGAGATCGCAGCGAGAGCGCGAGACACGGCGAGTCGCCTGCTACACGAGATTGCTGCGAGAGCGCGAGACACGGCCAGTCGCCACGTCTCGGTGGCCTACGAGTGTGAGTGAGCTCGTCTTGTGTCCTGCGTGTGCCGGTGTTGCTGCCGATGTTGCTGCCGTCTTGTGTCCTGCGTGTGCCGGTGTTGCTGCCGATGTTGATACTGGCAGTGTGTCTCAGAGTGTTGTAGGAGCTGGCCCGAGAGAGAGACGCCGCAACGCAGTCACATCGTGCTACAACCAGTCACATTTGATGGTTTTGAACTCGAGATTCAGCGCCACGGCCAGGAATACAAAGTAGAGCATGAACATGACCATGCCCAGGCCCTTGTGCATTCGCCAGCGGAAACAAGCGATGCTGATGATGACGAACATGAGCATGATGAAGAGGCAGAGGATGCTGCAGGCCATGCCGTCCGATTTGACCTTAACGGGCGTCAGGTTCAGAGGCTCGTTCCTCGCCAGCTGTCCGATGGCCTTCGCCAGGGCGTCCAGCATCCAGGGCACGGGCAGCCTGCGGCAGACCAGCGCACACGGTGAGAGACAGTGAGAGAAATACCGGACCGGACCACCGGGTCAGACAGACAGACACCGGACCACCGCGTCAGACAGACAGACACCGGACCACCGGGTCAGACAGACAGACACCGGACCACCGGGTCAGACAGACAGACACCGGACCACCGGGTCAGACAGACACCGGACCACCGGGTCAGACAGACAGACACCGGACCACCGGGTCAGACAGACAGACACCGGACCACCGGGTCAGACAGACAGACACCGGACCACCGGGTCAGACAGACAGACACCGGACCACCGGGTCAGACAGACAGACATCGGACCGGACCACCGGGTCAGACAGACAGACACCGGACCACCGGGTCAGACAGACAGACACCGGACCACCGGGTCAGACAGACAGACACCGGACCACCGGGTCAGACAGACAGACACCGGACCGGACCACCAGGTCAGACAGACAGACACCGGACCACCGGGTCAGACAGACAGACACCGGACCGGACCACCGGGTCAGACAGACAGACACCGGACCGGACCACCGGGTCAGACAGACATACACCGGACCACCGGGTCAGACAGACAGACACCGGACCACCGGGTCAGACAGACAGACAGACACCGGACCACCGGGTCAGACAGACAGACAGACACCGGACCACCGGGTCAGACAGACAGACACCGGACCACCGGGTCAGACAGACAGACACCGGACCACCGGGTCAGACAGACAGACACCGGACCACCGGGTCAGACAGACAGACACCGGACCACCGGGTCAGACAGACAGACACCCGACCACCGGGTCAGACAGACAGACACCGGACCACCGGGTCAGACAGACAGACACCGGACCACCGGGTCAGACAGACAGACACGGGACCACCGGGTCAGACAGACACCGGACCGGACCACCGGGTCAGACAGACAGACACCGGACCACCGAGTCAGACAGACAGACACCGGACCACCGGGTCAGACAGACAGACACCGGACCACCGGGTCAGACAGACAGACACCGGACCACCGGGTCAGACAGACAGACACCGGACCACCGGGTCAGACAGACAGACACCGGACCACCGGGTCAGACAGACAGACACGGGACCACCGGGTCAGACAGACACCGGACCGGACCACCGGGTCAGACAGACAGACACCGGACCACCGAGTCAGACAGACAGACACCGGACCACCGGGTCAGACAGACAGACACCGGACCACCGGGTCAGACAGACATACACCGGACCACCGAGTCAGACAGACAGACACCGGACCACCGAGTCAGACAGACAGACACCGGACCGGACCACCGAGTCAGACAGACAGACACCGGACCGGACCACCGGGTCAGACAGACACCGGACCGGACCACCGGGTCAGACAGACAGACACCGGACCACCGAGTCAGACAGACAGACACCGGACCACCGGGTCAGACAGACAGACATCGGACCACCGAGTCAGACAGACAGACACCGGACCGGACCACCGGGTCAGACAGACAGACACCGGACAACCGGGTCAGACAGACAGACACCGGACCACCGGGTCAGACAGACAGACACCGGACCACCGGGTCAGACAGACACCGAACCACCGGGTCAGACAGACAGACACCGGACCACCGGGTCAGACAGACAGACACCGGACCACCGGGTCAGACAGACAGACACCGGACCACCGGGTCAGACAGACAGACACCGGACCACCGGGTCAGACAGACAGACACCGGACCACCGGGTCAGACAGACACCGGACCACCGGGTCAGACAGACAGGCACCGGACCACCGGGTCAGACAGACACCGGACCACCGGGTCAGACAGACAGACACCGGACCACCGGGTCAGACAGACAGACACCGGACCGGACCACCGGGTCAGACAGACAGACACCGGACCGGACCACCGGGTCAGAGAGACAGACACCGGACCGGACCACCGGGTCAGACAGACAGACACCGGACCACCGGGTCAAACAGACAGACACAGGACCACCGGGTCAGACAGACAGACACCGGACCACCGGGTCAGACAGACAGACAGATACCGGACCACCGGGTCAGACAGACACCGGACCACCGGGTCAGACAGACACCGGACCACCGGGTCAGACAGACAGACACCGGACCACCGGGTCAGACAGACAGACACTGGACCACCGGGTCAGACAGACAGACACCGGACTACCGGGTCAGACAGACAGACACCGGACCACTGGGTCAGACAGACAGACACCGGACCACCGGGTCAGACAGACAGACACCGGACCACCGGGTCAGACAGACAGACACCGGACCACCGGGTCAAACAGACAGACACCGGACCACCGGGTCAGACAGACACGGGACCAGCGGGTCAGACAGACAGACACCGGACCACCGGGTCAGACAGACAGACACCGGACCACCGGGTCAGACAGACAGACAGACACAGGACCACCGGGTCAGACAGACAGACAGACACCGGACCACCGGGTCAGACAGACATACACCGGACCACCGGGTCAGACAGACAGACAGACACCGGACCACCGGGTCAGACAGACAGACACCGGACCACCGGGTCAGACAGACAGACACCGGACCACCGGGTCAGACAGACAGACACCGGACCACCGGGTCAGACAGACACCGGACCGGACCACCGGGTCAGACAGACAGACACCGGACCACCGAGTCAGACAGACAGGCACCGGACCAACGGGTCAGACAGACAGGCACCGGACCACCGGGTCAGACAGACAGACACCGGACCACCGAGTCAGACAGACAGACACCGGACCACCGAGTCAGACAGACAGACACCGGACCACCGGGTCAGACAGACAGACACCGGACCACCGAGTCAGACAGACAGACACCGGACCGGACCACCGGGTCAGACAGACAGACACCGGACCACCGGGTCAGACAGACAGACACAGGACCACCGGGTCAGACAGACAGACACCGGACCACCGGGTCAGACAGACAGACAGACACCGGACCATCGGGTCAGACAGACACCGGACCACCGGGTCAGACAGACACCGGACCACCGGGTCAGACAGACAGACACCGGACCACCGGGTCAGACAGACAGACACTGGACCACCGGGTCAGACAGACAGACACCGGACTACCGGGTCAGACAGACAGGCACCGGACCACCGGGTCAGACAGACAGACACCGGACCACCGGGTCAGACAGACAGACACCGGACCACCGGGTCAGACAGACAGACACCGGACCACCGGGTCAAACAGACAGACACCGGACCACCGGGTCAGACAGACACGGGACCAGCGGGTCAGACAGACAGACACCGGACCACCGGGTCAGACAGACAGACACCGGACCACCGGGTCAGACAGACAGACACCGGACCACCGGGTCAGACAGACAGACACCGGACCACCGGGTCAGACAGACAGACACCGGACCACCGGGTCAAACAGACACCGGACCACCGGGTCAGACAGACAGACACCGGACCACCGGGTCAGACAGACAGACACCGGACCACCGGGTCAGACAGACACCGGACCACCGGGTCAGACAGACACCGGACCACCGGGTCAGACAGACACCGGACCACCGGGTCATACAGACACCGGACCACCGGGTCAGACAGACAGACACAGGACCACCGGGTCAGACAGACATACACCGGACCACCGGGTCAGACAGACAGACACCGGACCACCGGGTCAGACAGACAGACACCGGACTACCGGGTCAGACAGACAGACACCGGACCACCGGGTCAGACAGACAGACACCGGACCACCGGGTCAGACAGACAGACACCGGACCACCGGGTCAGACAGACAGACACCGGACCACCGGGTCAGACAGACACCGGACCACCGGGTCAGACAGACAGACACCGGACCACCGGGTCAGACAGACAGACACCGGACCACCGGGTCAGACAGACAGACACCGGACCACCGGGTCAGACAGACAGACAGACACCGGACCACCGGGTCAGACAGACAGACACCGGACCAGTGCACATGTTCAGCTGTTCGCGCACATGCTCCATTTTCTTCGCAAACGTGTCAAGTGTCAGCATATTAAATGTTGATTAGGCGAACTATCGGCGTGTCAGTTGGCTCACTCACGTCCCAAACCCGGAGGCGCCGTCTTACACTGAATGACTGTATTACACTGCATGACCATACGTAGTGCGCGCCATCACGCCTCCCCACACCTCGGCTCCCCGTCTCAGAAGGCCCGGTTCCCCGCGCCCGACCATCACGTGGTACTGTGACCCGACCCGAGGTCATCACACGGCGAGTCCTCCACCAATCAGTGACCCGCACGACACCGGGTCGCCGTTAATGACAGCGCACCAATGCTGTACCGCCTGGTTCACTGACGATCACACTGGCCCCGCCTCGTGAGCTCGAACTGACCCGCCCCTGCAATGCTGTACCGCCTGTTTCAGTGACGATCACACTGGCCCCGCCTCGTTAGATCGAACTGACCCGCCCCTGCAACACTGTACCGCCTGGTTCAGGGACGATCACACTGGCCCCGCCTCGTGAACTCGAACTGACCCGCCTCGCATGCCGAGTCGGGCCGCGAGGGTTAGGTAGGGGAGTCGGGCCGCGAGGGGAGGGGAGGTGAGCCGGGCCGCTAGGGGAGGGGGAGGGGAGCCGGGTCGCGAGGGTTAGGTAGGTGAGGGTTAGGTAGGGGAGACGTACAAACCCTGGGCCTATGGACGGCGTGGGCGGAAGGTGGGTTAGCTCAGTTGGTTAGAGCGTCGTCTTTTGGCATAAAGGTAATGGGTTCGAGCTCCGTGCTGGCCAGAGCTTTCCGAAGCACTGCGGATTGACGCGGACAGTAGTTGAGATTCCGGGGCGTGACCGACCGACAAACAGACTGAGGCTTTTCAACTAGTAAGTTACATAGAAGCAAAATCATATATACGACTGCGAAATGAATAAAAAAAAACAGGTGAACGATAATAACATTCATGTGTAGCAAGCATAAGGTCAATGGGATTCCATTCCTACTGAACTCGGACATTTATTTATGTATTTACTTATTCAAGCCACTCCCAAACAGGTCAATCACCGTACAGGGAGCATCGACGGGTTCACATTTGCGCCGCTGTTAGGCTACGGATAAATCGGAAGCCCATCCCGAACCGGTGGCCCCGGGATTCGAACCCGAAACCTCCCACACCGCAAGCGGACGAGTTCCCGCTGAGCTAACCGGTCTGCATATGGTGGACATGTTGTATCGGGAGAATACAGCTGACGGACGCAGCTGCCTGTTCCTATACAGTCTGCAGGGCAGCAGCCTGGACAGCACGCTCACCCGACACAGACGTCGAAAATGTTGCTGCCCACGGACGAGGAGACGGCCATGTCTCCGAAGCCCTTCCTGGCCACAATGACGCTGGTGATGAGGTCCGGGACCGACGTGCCGGCCGCCAGGATGGTCAGCCCCACCACCTGACAGGTCAGGTCAGGTCAGGTCAGCTCAGGTCACCAGGATGGTCAGCCCCACCACCTGACAGCACGGGTCAGGTCAGGTCAGCTCAGGTCACTGGGATGGTCAGCCCCACCACCTGACAGCACTGGTCAGGTCAGGTCAGGTCAGGTCAGCTCAGGTCACTGGGATGGTCAGCCCCACCACCTGACAGCACGGGTCAGGTCAGGTCAGGTCAGGTCAGCTCAGGTCACTGGGATGGTCAGCCCCACCACCTGACAGCACGGGTCAGGTCAGGCCAGGTCAGGTCAGCTCAGGTCACTGGGATGGTCAGCCCCACCACCTGACAGCACGGGTCAGGTCAGGCCAGGTCAGGTCAGGTCACCGAGACGAGTCCCACCACCTGACAATACAGGTCAGCTCAGGTCAGGTCAGCTCAGGTCACCGGGACGAGTCCCACCACCTGCCAATACAGGTCAGGTCAGGTCAGGTCAGCTCAGGTCACCGAGACGAGTCCCACCACCTGACAATACAGGTCAGGTCAGGTCAGGTCAGCTCAGGTCACCGGGACGAGTCCCACCACCTGACAATACAGGTCAGGTCAGGTCAGGTCACCGGGACGAGTCCCACCACCTGACAACACGGGTCAGGTCAGGTCAGGTCATCTCAGGTCACCGGGACGAGCCCCACCACCTGACAGCACGGGTCAGGTCAGGTCAGGTCAGGTCAGGTCAGGTCAGGTCACCGGGACGAGTCGCACCACCTGACAACACGGGTCAGGTCAGGTCAGCTCAGGTCACCGGGACGAGTCCCACCACCTGACAGCACGGGTCAGGTCAGGTCAGGTCAGCTCAGGTCACCGGGATAAGTCCCACCACCTGACAATACAGGCCAGGTCAGGTCACCGGGACGAGTCCCACCACCTGACAATACAAGTCTGGTCAGCTCAGGTCACCGGGACGAGTCCCACCACCTGATAACACGGGTCAGGTCAGGTCAGGTCAGGTCAGGTCAGGTCAGGTCAGGTCACCGGCACGAGTCGCACCACCTGACAACACGGGTCAGGTCAGGTCAGGTCAGCTCAGGTCACCGGGACGAAGACCCACCACCTGACAATACAGGTCAGGTCAGGTCAGGTCAGCTCAGGTCACCGGGACGAGTCCCACCACCTGGCAATACAGGTCAGGTCATGTCATGTCAGGTCAGCTCAGGTCACCGGGACGAGTTCCACCACCTGACAACACGGGTCAGGTCAGCTCAGGTCACCAGGGCAAGCACCACAGCTTGACAATACAGGTCAGGTCAGGTCGCCAGGAGTCCCAGAGCTCGGGACAAACCATCCTGAGCAGATCAGGCCAGAGAGACATTGACACACTGTCTGGTCTCAGGTCAGCCACAGACGCGCCGCCTGAAATCAGGCCGTTCACTGACGCACTGCCTGATATTCCCTGACGCACTGCCTGATATTCACTGACGCACTGTCTGATATTCACTGACGCACTGCCTGATATTCACTGACGCACTGTCTGATATTCACTGACGCACTGCCTGATATTCACTGACGCACTGCCTGATATTCACTGACGCACTGCCTGATATTCACTGACGCACTGCCTGATATTCACTGACGCACTACCTGATATTCACTGACGCACTGTCTGATATTCACTGACGCACTGCCTGATATTCACTGACGCACTACCTGATATTCACTGACGCACTGTCCTCAGGCCTGGCGCACTGCCGGAATGGATCAGTCTCTCATTGGTAGGGACAGGAGCACGCCTGTATGCATGCACATACGTCCGGCCTAGGACGGCCAGTGACTGAAGGATTCATTTCACACTCTGTTTCAGCTGAAGACGACAGGAGTGCGCGATTAGGTACTGTGTATTTGCTAGGACAATAATATAGTCAAGTTGGTTGTACTTTCCAATCTTTTTGTTTTTTGGGTCAATTTGGGTGTATTTGTAATATTGCGAGCATCTTTCTTTCTCTTTATTTTTGCGAGACAGAAATAAACGGGACACTCGGGTATAAGCGAGGCTCCAAGTGATAAAGGACTTCGTATACCAGAGTGTATCGAAGGTCCCGGATATAACGCCATACCAACGACCGGCCGTTTCGGATTCAGATACCGCTAAATTATAATATTATTTTGTATCCGGTGCCGAAATAATTGAGCGTAGAGGCGAAATACTTTCATCCCACTCAATTATTCGGCCCGCACTATAATTATGTTTGCTCAGTTCAAAACACGTGTAAAGGGTGAACTATTCCATTTAATATTGCATCGTGCATTGTGCACAATATTGCATTGACACATCTGGCGCTGACAAAGTCTGATCAGGGAAACTCGACCACCTGATGTATTATTGGCGCCGTTTTTTATCTACCCTATTTGTACCTGCCCATACGCAGGCCCGTAGATAGGATTTCGTCCAGGGGGCGCATCGAAAGGGCCCCCTTCCCGAGCGGTGAAAGGGCCAAACAAAACGGATGAAAAGGCACGTTACAAGGATGGAAAATTAAGTATGACAGGTATGGCATGGGCCATACCAACTTTTAGGAGCTGGAGTTAGCAAACTGCCATATCAAGTTTGGAACCAACGACACCAATTTGGAATCAGCTATATCAACTTGGAATATTTTTTTAAGCTCAAGACCCTGGAACTCTTAAACAAATTGCGCCGCGGAGCCGCGCGAAAATTTTGAGTCTTATGCCCTGGATTTAAGACAGCGGCAACATAGACTGCCCTGATATTGTGGCAACGTTCCCGCTGTCAGCACCAAGTCGACGTACGCGGCGCCCCGAGCTCTTCCATGTACCTCGTGGAAGAGTTGACTCTGTAAAGAGGGGCTTCTTGATTCGTCTCCCGCATCTCTTTAACTCGCTCACACACAGCAGCCCTCAGACGGATTTATTTATGCCGTCTCGTACCCTTAGGTCTGACATCACGAAGTTCGCTGATGTTCAGGGCACATACTTGAGTTAAGGTCGCTGCTGTGAGCTGTGTCCCGTGATCGGTCATTGGCTTTAAGTTGCACTTGTCTATTTTAGGTCTTTTGCCTGTACCAGCGCTATATCTACACGTTTATATTTACTTTTACCGGCGCTTTTATGTATTTGTCTATTTTTAGGTTTTTGCCTGTATCAGCGCTTTATTTACACGTTTGTTCCTACTTTCACTGGCGATTTTAATCGCCTTTTATGTATTTATTTTATGCTGCTGTGTTTACTATGCAGTATAGTTGTGTTCTCTTATTGTATGTACCATGTGCACTCATGTAGTTTGTGAATGTTTTAATTTCCTATTGCATGAGGCAGCATGACTGCAACCGTAAGTGGGCCCTGTGCCTGTGGTTGTTGACTCAATAAATAAATAAAATAAATAAATAGATATGCTTTCTCATCAATGCGTCGCATTGCGCATGGTGCGGACCTCTAAAAATGCTATTGCGCATTTAAAAGTGCGGTAAAAAAGTGCTGAAGTGAACTATTTTGCCCAATTATATAGGAAAGTAGCAACATAACACATACATGCGCCGAGAAACGATCCGATTTTTTCTTCTAACCGGCATATAATTTAATTTGTAGTTAAATTGCGCCGCGGAGCGGCGAAAGTTTTGAGTTTTATTCCCTGGACAACTGCATTCTTACTGTTGAAAGGCCCAGCCAGGGTCCCTTCAGATCGTCTAGGGGCCCCTCTGACCTTTTCAATGCTCTTCCGACCTGTTCAGGGACTCATCTGGGATCCGCGAAAAGACATGATGTGGAGTGGGTGATATATATTAAATACAAATAGGGCTTACTCTACAAGCAAAAATAAAATCGGAGCTTTTGGGTGTAATGTAAGACCCTGACGAAGGGTGCTACAATATACCCGAAAGCTACGCTTTTAATATTTGTTTTTGTGGAGTGAGTCCTCTTTGTATTTAATCTTCATCTGGGATCTCTACGTGCTGTTGACCCTTCCGGTCTGACCAGGGACTCCTCTGACCTTCCAAGAAGCCCCTCTTGTGTGTCAAGCAGTGTTCGTCAGGGGCCCACCAACCCCCAGCCCGCCCGGCCTAGGCCCATGAACACCAAGCCCAGGCCCGGACCAGGCCCGGACCAGGCCCGGTCAATTTAATAATATTGAGGCCCAGGCCCGGTCCGGCCCGTTCAGATTAAGCATATAATTATTTTCACAAAATTCGCAATCATTATCCTAGCATATTTACTTGTAATATAAATGTGAAACAATGAACCAACTATGCTAACCAAAAAAACACAAAAAAAACACTGCCACAGCAAGTGTTTTGCTGCGTAAGTGAAATGCTGGTTAAAATATTGTTGAGCTCTGACCTGAGCTCGTGCGACGCGCGCATTACTTCAAAATTGTCAGGCCCAGGCCCATCCAGAGCCCAGTGATTTCCTTAAAGTTGAGGCCCGGCCCAGATCCTACCCAGGCCCAGCACATGGCCCATAGGGCCAGCCCAGCCCATGGCGAACACTGGTGTCAAGGGGCCCATTCGGCCTGTTCAGATGTCCTTCCGACCTGGCCAGGGACTGCACTGGCTGCTTTGTCGCCCTGCCGACATGCTCATGGGCTCCTCCGACCTACCCAGAGGCCCCTCCAGTCTGGCTAGGAACTCCTTCGGCATGTTCAGGGGCCCTTCTTACCAGCCCAGGGTCCTTTCGGTCTGGTCAGGGGCCCCTCCAATCTGCACAGGGCCCTTTGAACTTTCCAGGAGCCCTCTGGTCTCTCCAGGGGCCTTCCAGCTTTCTAAGGGGCCCTTCCGACCTGGCAAGGGAATGTGCTGGCTGATTTGTCGCCTTGCGACATGCTCCGAGGGCCCTCCGGCCTGCCCTGAGGCCCCCTCCATGCTGACTAGGCATGTTGATTCGGCAAGTTCAGGGTCCTTCTAACCCACCTAGGGACCCTTTCGGCCTGGTCAGGGGCCTCTCTGACCTGCACATGGGCCTTTTTAACTTCCCATGGGCCCTCTGGTCTGTCCAGGGATCCTCCAACATGCTCAGGGGCCCTTATGACCTGGCATGGGACTGCGCTGGTCGCTTTGTCGCCCTGCCAACATGCTCAGGGGCCTCTCGACCTGCCCAGGGGCCCCTCTGTGCTGGCTAGGGGCCATTCGACGTGTTCAGGGGCCCTCTTACCCGCTCAGGAGCCCTTCTGACATGCACAGGGCTCTTTTGAACGTCCAATGGGCCCTCTGGTTTTTCAGAGAGGGACCTGGTGGCCCTAAAGGGCCTCTGAAGTGTTCTAAACTCTCAAAGACCACGCTTCGCGTGGTAAAGAGCCCATGATACCGCACTTCGCGCGGGCGCGCCGAAAAGGGCCCTCCTGGTCTCCAGGGGGGGGGGGGCGACCGCACCCGCCGCCCCCCCCCCTTGGCTACGTGCCTGCCCATACGTTTATACAATAGCCATATTTATATGTCCGGAGAGAGGTTTCCACCTCGATGGAGGGCTTCAGTTGCCGCATGCATCACTGGAGCGCGGCGCGGCGCGGCTCGGCGCAGTTCGGCGCCACACAGCGAGGCTGGTATACAGCTTCATGGAATGCAGAGGAACCTGCCGGCGGCGCGGCGCGCGTGGGTGCGGTGCTCCGAACTCTGGTCCGAGTTCGCCCTGATCAGAGCGAGGCTAAATGTGGAGCGCCGGAGAGCTGCGCTCAATCGACGGGCCGCGGCGTCACAGCCCCGGGCCCGGGAAAGTTACCGACCAAACTGCGGGTCGGCGGCGCTGGTGGTCGTCCAAAGTGGGAGGCGGTCACACCCGTCTGCTCCAGCCTCCAGCCTCCGGACACGTAAGTCGCGAGGCGAGGCCTCTGCGCGGCCGACTGGCGGGGTAAACGGGTAATGGCTCACCCAGCTTCAGCGCGGTGTCCGCCGCAGCTGACGTTTTCTGTGTCTACCATACACAGAATATTACCGAGCGGGCGCGAAGCACCCGTGAGGGGTGTTGTCAATTTACGAGGCAGATTTACATTTGACCCGGTCCGGTACGCTGTTGGCCATACATATCGCATGAAACGCTTCGCAAACATATTAACGAACACAACCAGAAACTCATTACCTCAATTGCAGAACTCGTATGATTCAACGAGGGGTTCTTTAGCAGATAGTTAATGTCTCTGAAGAAACTCACTAGAAATAGATTGTGAGTGTTCGCCTGAACTACTAACCGGACCGAAGTATCGCTAGCTTTAGCTTTATAGGGAACTGCTCGGCCAAATCTCATCAGTATGCTTTGAAGTAGAAACAGAATCCAATAAAGGCGCGCCACGGATCGCAATAACTTTTCGCGGTACTCGGTCAGATAGAAGGCTTCACGTTGAAATGATCGTATTTCGCTACGCCAAATTTTCTAGAAAAGTAATTGATGGATGTATGCACGTATTTAGCGTCTCAGGAAGACAGCATTACACTGTATTTGTCATAAGGCGTTCCTCCACAAGCAGAACGAATTGTGAGCGATGGGAGAAACCGTACTTGTGATCCCAGCGAGCGATCGACATACGTAGTTTCAATAGTGACCAGCGCGGACAGCCGGTCCTAGCCAGCAGTAACGTGACAGGGGGGGGGAGGGCTCACCTCTGGGGGTATATTCATGGTGGAGGACATCGTGGAGGCCCACCACACCATCAGGTAGGAGAACATCGCGATCCAGACGATGCTGCCGATGAAGGTGATGAAGAAAAACCTTCGACCTGCAGGAACAACACGGCGTGTCAGTCTGTGTGTCACGGTGTGGTACTAGCGTGACTGTGACGTGACTGTGACGTGACGTGACGTGAGTCTGACGTGAAGTGACGCGAGTCTGACGTGACGTGACGTGTTGTAGCGTGAGTCTGATGTGAGTATGATGTGAGTCTGATGTGAGTCTGACGTGACGTGAGTCTGACGTGACGAGGGTCTGACGTGACGTGGCGTGATGTAACGTGAGTCTGATGTGAGGTGAGTCTGACGTGACGTGACGTGGGTATGACGTCACGTGACGTGGCGTGAGTATGACGTGACGTGACGTGAGTCTAAAGTGACATCACGTGAGTCTGATGTGACGTGACGTGGCTCTGCCGTGGTGTGACGTGACGTGAGTATGAGGTGACGTGACGTGAATCTGACGTAACTTGGCGTGGCGTTGCTCTGACGTGACGTGGCGGCGTGACTGACGTGACTTGAAAAAATAATTGATGGATGACGTGACATGGGTCTGCCGTAACGTGACATGAGTCTGACGCTCTGCCGTGACGTGAGTCTGACGCTCTGCCGTGACGTGACGTGACGTGATTCTGACGTGACGTGTCGTGAGTCTGACGTTACGTTAGTCTGACGTGACGTGACGTGACATGGGTCTGACGTGACGTGAGTCTGACGTTACGAGACGTGGGTCTGACGTGACGTCAGTCTGACGTTACGTGACGTCCCACCCTTCTCGGACGTCAGAAGCCCTGCCGCCCGCCTCGCAGCCGTGACTGGCGACTGCAGTGCGAGCCGCCGGTCGGTCCGGCACGTGATCCCCCGACTGATGTGACGCCGGAGGCCATACGCCAGTTGAGGGAAGAAAACAACCGATTTGTGATTGGGGCCTGCACAAAGCGAGGCCGGTCACCGGCGTCACTGGCGTCGGCTCGGAGGCCAAACTCGGCGGCTATTGATCTTAGCAGACTGAGAGGCTCGGCATGTAATCAGCTTCGAGATGGCAGGGCGCGGCGCTGGATTCTCTGGGGCAAAACACGCAGTAAAGGCGAAACACTAGTGAAAAAAGTGCAATGACACTTTTGCTATACACAAGGGAATATGTCCCTGATAGATCGCTACGGGCGTCTAGAAGAAAAAGGCGCATAGAAGTAAGGAACCATTACCAAGGTTGCCTCACCAATACTGAGAGAACGGCTTCCAGGGGCCGACAATGCTGCAGCTCGGCCTGTTGAATGAAGACAGCCTAATTTTCGGCAGCAGACCGGGCAGCCTAGTCCTAGTAGT
>JAXIVJ010016831.1:0-27794 GCA_036785665.1 Chirona hameri | reverse complement strand
CCCTCAAATACAGACGTGGCAAGGTGGCCTAAAATACAGACGTGGCAAGGTGCCCTCAAATACAGACGTGGCAAGGTGGCCTCAAATACAGACGTGACAAGGTGCCCTAAAATACAGACGTGGCAAGGTGGCCTCAAATACAGACGTGGCACGGTGCCCTAAAATACAGACGTGGCAAGGTGCCCTAAAATACAGACGCGGCAAGGTGCCAGCGATAGTGCACCTGCTGCCAGACAACGCGCCGTCACAAAGAGCTGGGCAACAGTGAACAAGGTGATTGTGATTTCTAGATGTATCCACAATAGCATTATTTTTTTTGATTTAGTACACTCCGAATGTCCCATTTCCCCGAACATGAAGAAACAGTCCCGTGATCACGTCTGGAACATGAAGAAACAGTCCCGTGATCACGTCTCGAACATGAAGAAACAGTCCCGTGATCACGTCTCGAACATGAAGAAACAGTCCCGTGATCACGTCTCGAACATGAAGAAACAGTCCCGTAATCACGTCTCGAACATGAAGAAACAGTCCCGTGATCACGTCTCGAACATGAAGAAACAGTCCCGTGATCACGTCTCGAACATGAAGAAACAGTCCCGTGATCACGTCTCGAACATGAAGAAACAGTCCCGTGATCACGTCTCGAACATGAAGAAACAGTCCCGTGATCACGTCTCGAACATGAAGAAACAGTCCCGTAATCATGTCTCGAACATGAAGAAACAGTCCCGTAATCACGTCTCGAACATGAAGAAACAGTCCCGTGATCACGTCTCGAACATGAAGAAGAAACAGTCCGTAATCACGTTTCGAACATGAATAAACAGTCCGTGATCACGTCTCGAACATGAAGAAACAGTCCCGTAATCACGTCTCGAACATGAAGAAACAGTCCCGTGATCACGTCTCGAACGTGAAGAAACAGTCCCGTGATCACGTCTCGAACATCGAAAGAAGAACAGTCCCGTGATCACGTCTCGAACATGAAGAAACAGTCCCGTGATCACGTCTCGAACATGAAAGGAAGACAGTCCCGTGATCACGTCTCGAACATGAAGAAACAGTCCCGTGATCACGTCTCGAACATGAAGAAACAGTCCCGTGATCACGTCTCGAACATGAAGAAACAGTCCCGTGATCACGTCTCGAACATGAAGAAACAGTCCCGTGATCACGTCTCGAACATGAAGAAACAGTCCCGTAATCACGTTCGAACATGAAGAAACAGTCCCGTGATCACGTCTCGAACATGAAGAAACAGTCCCGTAATCACGTCTCGAACATGAAGAAACAGTCCCGTGATCACGTCTCGAACATGAAGAAACAGTCCCGTGATCACGTCTCGAACATGAAGAAACAGTCCCGTGATCACGTCTCGAACATGAATAAACAGTCCATAATCACGTCTCGAACATGAAGAACAGTCCCGTGAGCACGTCTCGAACATGAAGAAACAGTCCCGTGATCACGTCTCGAACATGAGGAAACAGTCCCGTGATCACGTCTTAACACAAGACGAGAGGATGACCGCGTCTTAGTCCTAGGCGAGAGGATGATAAACACCATCCTGGACATCGTGGGCTAGTTAATAAAAATCAAACACGAAATGTTACAGAGTGAGGCTGGAGGATTTTGTTAGGTTTGCCAACAAAAGTAATCTGTTCATGGTGATAGAATTGGCACATTTTTTTGTGTTGGGGGGGGGGGGTTATTGTCTGAGTACTGAGGTGTGAATGTGTGAGGACTGAAGTCGCTTGCAGGAAGGACCTTGCTGTGTCTCTGGCAGATTCCTTCACATAATGAGAATCACGCTTGGTAAAGGGAATGGGGCGGGAAGGGGTGGTAACGGGGAAATGTTGGGAAATAATTGGGCGGGGTGTAGCAATGCAATCTGATAAGATGTTACCAAGCTCGATCCTTATATCTATATCACACACGTAATTTGAGTATAATGCTACCCGAAATTAAATAGGCATCGAATTGTACTGAATGCCTGCCAAATTTAAATAAGACAATGCATAGCATCAAAGGTGTTCATCGCATTTACTTGCAATATTTCATATGCGAACTTTTGTTTCCAAAACGCCGCCGATGCACACGCGCCGAGAAAAGGGAGTAGATGTACTCGTATTTAGCGAGTAAGGAACTGCATAGATCCTCAGCATCATACGTCCTTTTGACATCATGACAGAATCAATCTCTGTGGGCAGGCAGTCGACATAGCCATCATGTCGTTTCTCACAGAATGAATGAGCCGCACATACACTGCATTTCAAGAGGGCCGATGACAGATGTTATCTAAAGTCCATCTCATGTCTAACCAAATACTCGGACGGAAATAGCTATATTCTTTTAGATGATGATCAATATATCGGCTATGTCCGGTCCTTGTTTACAATAAGATCATACTCGAGGACAAAACAGTATGCAATCGATATATTACAAAACATTGACCCTATTTCCATGGGCAGTTTAAACTGTTTAAAACGGATAGCTAAAAACGGATTAGTTGGTTTCCGGCCATGTTAGTGGGCATATCTCGCCAGCCTTCCAAGATTGTACGCCTCCTCTCCTACTCGATGATTGCTGGCGATATATGACCACTTACATGGCCGGAAACCAACTCATTCGCTTTAAGCTATCCGTTTTAAATCAGTTTAACTGCCCATTAGAAAATAGGGTCAATATCTTACGAATTAGGACATAATTGCACAGATTACATACGTTTATACTACAAACTAACATGATGTTGGTTTTAGTATGACGGTTGAAGGAATAGCTTAGACGTCCGGCATCACCAACCTTCCAGAGAGATTAAAACCATCCTCATAAGTGATTAGGATAGTGAATGAACATCATATAACTGTATACTATTGTTTCCAATCACTATCGGAAGAACGCTTATTTAGCTGAAACATTTGCCCTCCTCTACCTTGTAACTATTTTACCCTGAGGCCTGATGATAAGAACATCACTATGTTTGCACGATGCCGCTTACTGACGACTCCTAAACGACAAAGAACACGACAGCCGTGCAGCCGTGCAGTTCCAGATCACCGCAGCCGTGCAGTCCAGCTCGCACGGGACGATAGCGCACCATCGTGATTCAGACGGTTAGTGAAGCCAATCTCGGCCGTTTATGCAGAGCGCTGCCACTGTGCGGCCGGGTACCGTTGTCGCGGCTTTCCTGAACGACGCTGATTTATTGTAAGCGGCTGCGGCCGCGCGGCCGCCGCTACCGTGCGACGCTAATTCATTCAGCACATCTGCGTTGATAAAGGAATTATGCAGCAGCGATCGCTCGAGTAGGCGCCGATCGCAGATCTGACCGGTGGGCAGCGCGCGGTGCGGGTGCCCCGTGTCTGGGGCACCTCCAGCTGACCGTTACCCGGAGTAGACAGGGCGGCGCCGCCGCCGGCACCGGCGACTGCAACTCGGGGGCGGCCACTATCACCGGAGACTGCAGCAGCGGCGCAGAAGATAACACCAGCGGCCACCGGCGACACCACGCGTCAGGTGTAATGTGTTTCTTTTTGTCACTGTGGTGGAATTGAATAGATTACAAATTGTTCCACACCCAATAACTAGTGATCCCGCGGAGAATGTGACCCTATCCGCGTTTGCGTGATCAATCCCTCATTTGCTAACCGCTTTGTCAACAACATTTAACTGGGGCTGGACCCAATCCTAATGATTCCGCAGCCCGAGGGCGGGTTGAAACAATAACGAAAGTTGATTAAAATTCCACCGCACGGGTCACGCGCACCAACCGGGCCCGGTTAGTCAGTGATGAATGGTATTGTTTGTCGCGCGCGAGAGGACGGCGCGCGCCGCGGGATGATATAAGGTAAAATCGACACACACTCGAGCAATCAAAAGATGGCGCGATACGTGCGGCGCGTGCAGAGTCCCGCTGGCAGACAATCGGCCGACAGCGGCAACGGACCGGCACGCCGACGGAGGCCGACCCCCGCCGCCCCCCGCCTGATACGACACCTGATATCCAAATCTGGACACCCGTAATTACCCGGCCAATTGATAGGAGGAGCGCCGATCAGTCCGAAAACACGCATTTTATCGTTAAGACATGATGTGTTGAGTCACGAGTGATTTCGTATCTGTCGTTGTGCTAGGCCAAGCTTTAAGAACTACGATGGTTGACGAGTTATCCATGACATAAAATATTTATATATATATATATATATATATATATATATATATATATATATATATATATATATATATATATATATATATATATATATATAAACATAGCAAGCTACACATTTACCTATCCGACCTGATAGCCGTCTTAAGCTATCCAATTCAGGACCAAGTAACGAACGCCAGACAGCTCGATCGTGCTTTCCCGTGCAGAGCAATAGCGAACAATGTACGAAATCGGTATATTAGTCGTAATCGTCCTCTTATAAGCTTTCATAAATAAGAGTTTGAATTTCGTTTAGGACATATATGATTATGTCAAAGCTTCACGATGGTTAGATATTTGTAAGCTATACGTCATTTATTAACGATGTTATATATCCGCAGCACATAAGGCTAACATACATCCAAGTAAATAGTTTTATTTGCAAGATAGATGTTCGAATCTGGATATGACTTCGCTGCATTTCAGCCATCACTAGTTCACCACAACCTCGCACGCTAGCGGATGTGTGCATGTGTGTTCATGGTGTGTGCGGGTGTGTTCATGTTGTGTGCGGGTGTGTTCATGTTGTGTGCGGGTGTGTTCATGTTGTGTGCGGGTGTGTTCATGTTGTGTGCGGGTGTGTTCATGTTGTGTGCGGGTGTGTTCATCTTGTGTGCGGGTGTGTTCATGTTGTGTGCGGGTGTGTTCATGTTGTGTGCGGGTGTGTTCATGTTGTGTGCGGGTGTGTTCATGTTGTGTGCGGGTGTTCATCTTGTGTGCGGGTGTGTTTGAAGGGATGGGGAAGGGTGAGCGGCAGGAGGCTGCATTGGAGGAGAGGAGTCACCGTGACGTCACGGCCCGCCTGTTATTATCATGCTGCAGCACCGCTATCGATATAACGCCGCTATCGATATAGCGCGCTCAAAGCGGCGCGCCGCCGGCGGCCACGTGCGCCGCGACCGCCGCTAATGAAGAGGTGGCCGCTTCAATAGCGACGCGACCCCGCGCGGCGGCCGGGGCGCGACCCGAGCCGCCGCCGCCGCCGCCGGCACGACGCCGCCGCCGCCGCCGGCACGACGCCGCCATGCTGCATGATGGATCTGCCGGGCAGCGTGCAATCACGGCGGCAATTACTGCGATGTGGCGCGCCGGTATTGTACCGCAGCCGGCTGACAAATGTGGCGCGCCGCGGGGTGCGCCACTCCGCGCACCGGCAGACTGCAGCGCCGGGATAGGATAGGGAGGGGTGGGCGGGAGAGGATAGGGAGGGAGAGGGGAGAGAAGAGAGATGGGCGAAGAGAGAGAGGGAGAGAGAGATGGGCGAAGAGAGAGAGATGGGAGAAGAGAGAGGGATAGAGAGATGGGCGAAGAGAGAGAGGGAGAGAGAGATGGGCGAAGAGAGAGAGAGGGAGAGAGAGATGGGCGAAGAGAGAGAGGGAGAGAGAGATGGGAGAAGAGAGAGAGGGGAAGAGAGAGAAGATAGATGGGCGAAGAGATATGGGAGAAGAGAGAGAGAGAGAGGGAGAGAGATGGGAGAAGAGAGAGATGGGAGAAGAGAGAGATGGGAGAAGAGAGAGATGGAGAGAGAGAGGGGACCGATCCATATCAGAGTTAAGAAGCAACATCACTTCCTGAGCGCTTCACTACACTGGAATGCTGCCACTATCAGCGGCATCTTAATGAATTTCATTGGTGAGCCGTGGATGGGCATTACGCTGCAGAAGCCACTCGTCGGCCGCAAATGGACTGCATTGTCTGTGACGGGCAGTTACAAAGTGTCCGAGTTATGGGTGGACATTAACTGCACGCGGGTGATGCCGCCGGCTTCTGTGTGCACTATGACTTCTAAACACGGAACATTACGCATACACGCTCATTGCTCAATAATCGTGTTTACTGATTCACATTTAGACTAAGGTGAAATGCACGGAATTCTCCAGTGTCAGATAGAGCCAAATTTGGATTAACGACTGTAGCATAGGTCTGGCGGGGTTAGAGCTTGATTGACCGCCTTGGGTCGCTGAGTTTATCCCAAACCTGACAATACCTCTCTGAACAAATGGCCGAGGATCGAGCATGGAAATGCAAATGTAAGCGGAGAATAATGAAACGTCTGAGGGACAGACATCTTTGAAGTCACCTTTCTATCAATTAAAACGCACTCTACGCAGAATAATACATATTATTTTCATCAGTATCAATTTAAAGCGGATCATTTATTAGGTTTCGAAAATGGGCCGGAAATTAGGGGTTTGAGGGAAGCGGGGAGGGTCGGGGGAGGGCAGTATTGGACGTGATTGCCTATAAAGCGCTGGAGCGGCCCGAGGCAGGGCAGGCGCCGGCTGATATGTTAATGCTCTCCGCTGATCCGCAGAGCTTAACTAGACCAGCACCTACCACGGACACTAGTGATCTGGAAATGGCAACACCACACCAATATCACCATGAGAGCCGATCTAAACACCCACGTCAGAAAGTGGAACACTAGAAATAAAAAAGAAACCACCGTGATTATCACAAGAGCCGAAACAGGCCAGTACCTACAACGGAAATCGGGGTTACAGAAATAGCAATACAGCACTGTGATTACATTTTATTAACTAGCATACTATTTACTACAAGTCATCCGTTGAATAGCAACGTAATTATATAACAACATGAGCAAACCCCAACATGTTCTAAAGCCGTGAGAAAAACACGCATTTCCATAACTAGATTAAGCCACCTGAATAAATATTCGACGGTGATCGTTTGAAGTTTCTGGCTTAGCGGCTCCTGGTGTCACATATTCACACACCGTCAAGCGACGTGCCCCATGACTAGATACAGGGCCTGGTACTGGTACTAGTGAATGATCAAAACGGCAAGTTACCTCAATGCATGCCATGTATGAACAAGTGGCGTTAGTTTCACTTCCAAGCGAGGCTCTGCTGGGAAGTTGTTCGCTCACTCAAAGCCCAGGCACCATACATCACGCCGTGTAAATGCTTGCTGCGGCTCAGACGGGCCTGGGAAATACTTCTCGGCTCTAAAAACATACCTAGCGCTGTTTTGGTAATTGCAGCAAGTGTTATGTCGAAGGGATTGAAGGAAATCACTCCTCGACCAAGTGTACTCTATTATCATGGTTTTCTAATGATGATAAAAAATGTAATGTGTCTCAAGACCCGGCCGACGCGGGACGCAGCGAACCGACTATTACCTCGTACAAATCGGTGGTCTGAGACGCTTTTATGGAAGGGATTCGTGAAAAATGGTGGCTCAGTTCATAGTGCGGTGACCTTTTCGGAGCCGAGGTGGGCTCAGGTCGCGTCCGGTGCTCTCTCGGCCAGACAGACGCAGGTGATTTACCACTGCCACAATATCTCGCGTCAAAAGATAAAGCGACTGGTCGTGTTTAATTATAGCGGTTGGGCCGCATCATAAAGGCTGAAATAGTATAGATGAGTGGAATGTGGGACAGGCCGCGGTCGCTAATGAACAGTGCGTGTGCAGCTGGAAATCAATCGTCGCCGCTCGCCCCGGGGCACAGGGTTGAAGCTGAGAAACAATAATCACTGCGCGCCTCAGGCTGGGAACCAATCGGCACTACGGGGCCCGCGCTGGCAATCAGTTAGCACCACGTGCTGCGGGTCGTGAGGAAATCAGTCCCAGCACGCCTCAGGCTAGGGATGCAATCGTACCAGCGTGCCAACGCTGCAACGCTCAGAACCACGAGTGCCAGGTAGGAGTTCAGGTCCGCCGGGTGACACCAAGTGAGTGCCAGGTAGGAGTTCAGGTCTGCCGGGTGACATGAGTTCAGTGAGTGCCAGGCAGGAGTTCAGGTCCGCCGGGTGACACCAAGTAAGTGCCAGGTAGGAGTTCAGGTCCGCCGGGTGACATGAGTTCAGTGAGTGCCAGGTAGGAGTTCAGGTCCGCCGGGTGACACCAAGCCAGTGCCAGGTAGGAGTTCAGGTCCGCCGGGTGACACCAAGTGAGTGCCAGGTAGGAGTTCAGGTCCGCCGGGTGACCTGCCGACATGCCCGACCCTCGCCGTGCCCGACCATGACGACATTATGCAGTTAGTGTGATGTATTGGTGCATTTGCAGTGCTGGCATTGGCCAGTACAGTGCGTGTCGTACTTTGGCGGTCCCCAACTCACCCATAACAGTCACAGTGCGTACATGGCTATCAACTGTGCGACGATTTGTTTGCTTTTTGCAGCACCTACATGCCTGCGCACATTTATTCTGGCAAAAGCGTCGCTTATTTCCTTTGTTACGAGCAAACAGAAAAAGAGAGTTAATAACCAATGGCATGGTGATACGCTTGTCGCAAACTGGATCTAATAGCCCGTACAAAAGTGACGACTACAAATGCCTACGCGTCACGCAGAGCACTTGCGGCTCGAATTTCATAAAAATAAATAACTGAAATAAATCCGACTGTCTCATGTCCAGCTGAACTGTCCGAATCACAGTCACCGCCGGCACGGCCCGCTGCACTTAATGTCAGTTAAAGGTCCGAAAACGTGGCCGCTGCGGGATCACGGAGCGGCGACCACCCGCAGTATCGGCACCGGAGCGTCACGCAAACGTCGCGCTGCCGGGCACCACAGGTGGACACGGCGAGACCACCCGCGGTCGCCGCCGCCCGCAGGCTGTCACGCAAGCCGACAGAGCTGCCGGGCTGCCGAGCCGTGGCACACAGGAACAGCGCTGGCCGCTCCGACCGCGGCCCGTCGCGTCGGCGGAATGCGGACCTAGTGCCGGGTCAGGCGGCGAGCTGTTATTTGCCGGCCCTCGAGAGCCGCGGCCGAGAGCTTTCAATAATGACGGGGCAGTTAGGGACCGTGGGCGTCACACCGCGAGATGGGGCGCCCGAGGGGGCGCGGCGGCGCGCGAGCCCGGCCGCGCTGCCCGTGCCCGCCGCCAGCTGGCCGCAAATGACATGTGGTCTGTCTCTCTCGCCCTGCCTCTCGCTCATTGCGGCCAAATAGCTGTGGGGCCGCGGGCGGCAGATCGGCGGGAAGATACTGGCCAACCATCGCATCAGGAGGAACGGAGGCTCCTCAAACGGAACACAGACAAACAAATACAAACAGGCGAACAGATGATTCATCAAACACAAATGTTTACAACAATGTGGGTAAAATGTGTAGTGTACGCTGAATATATTCACGATAAACATCACATGACGTTCGAAGGCTAAATTGTGTCCACGAAATAAAATACGGTGCCAAGAAAATATGATAAAGAGAAAATATTCTAGACAGGATGAAAACGTAGTGAAAGAACACAAATTTGCGGTATTGGAAGTTTGTAATATCTCGCAGAATGAAAATACTCAAACTCTATCGAAAATGCCGCCCACAGTCGCAATTTGTTCTCTCTTCAAATTATAAACCTATTTGAGGCTCAAAAACGTGTTGCGCAATGTACGCATCCAAAAGGAATAAATACATTTGCTTTTAGCTAATGATAGAGGCTCGTGTTTGTGTTGTCTAAACGTAGCACGGTGCACCAGGAAGCGCACACATTAATTTAATCGCAATTGTGCTGCATTATAATTTTTAAAATTAGTAATAATACTCGTAAATCACCACGATTAGAAGCCTGCTTAATTATTCAATTATCAATTAGATACTGAAAACACTGTTGCGTACACAGAACGGCCGAATTTTTGACGATTCTGATTTTACAACTTGAAATAAAATATGTGTATTATTATGGTACAAAATGTTCTGACCGCATACAACACGATGAGAACAAGTGTGATAAAATTAATAACCTTCAAGGACTCCAGAGCCCATTTGTAACAAAAAGATTCAACACGAGTCTTTCTGGACAGGTGAACTTCTCAATGGGTGTCGTGAGCCGGCCAATGGATGAACATGAACAGTATGAAGATTAAGTCATGAAGTCATGTGTACTGCATAAACGGGCTGGATAGCTGTATCCTTGATGTTCGTATATTCATCGAGCAGATTATTTTGTTTCATTCGAATTCAAGGTACCCTGGACGCAGAGCAAAACATGTAGCTTCTGCGACTTCCATTTATCTAGCAGAAATGTGCATATTCTAGTGAAACATGACAAGGAAATGTTTGACGTCGGTGTCATGATCTGAAATTGAATACACGCCGCCAACTGATTCAACCTAAAATTTAACAATAAAACAGCAAGTACGCTTATTCTCTATATAGGTAAAAAATAAATACATCATAGTTTTTGTTCAGACGACAGCGTGATAACTAAAAAAATGACACATAGCTCTCTGATTCACCACCAATATTTGAGTAAACAAACAAGGGCCTTCCCTAAGCAACAGTTCGACATTATGCTGGAAATTGATAGAAATCGTTTAGAGACGGTTTGTTTCAACAATAACTTCTGGCCAATATTAAAGGGAAATAATGACCTTTTTCCACTAAAATGGAGTTAGCACTTGAAATCGCCAGACGAGATCAAAATATATTGTAAATTCATCACATTTTGCATGAAAACTTTCCTACCGAAAGATATTTCAAGTTAAAGTTGATAAGCGTTCCACACTTTTAACGACCGGTACTTGCACTATTTCTGACCTTTTGTCAAGTACTTTTGGTCCTCATCAAACTGCGGGCTTTTCCCGTATTATTTTTTTACGCAATGGAGTGGAAAATATATTGTGCGTTCTGCTTGTTGTGATTATATGCCCGGCGATCTTCTAAAACTAACAGCGATTGGAAAAAGTGGCAATAAAATCGGAAGCTCATCGATGCACATCAACGCGGCATAGTTAGTGGTTGCGACCCTCAATTTTTGCAATTCGATTCATTTGTTTTCAACATTAGGAGTTGTGTATAGTTTGTCTGTGGCTGTATATAACACTATGCTTTATTTTATCATGAAAAATAATAATTTTTCCCAAAAAAACTAACGAACAATAACACAAAACTGGCAATTAAATCAGAAGCTCATCGATGCACATCGACGGCGACCTATTTAGCGTCGGCGATTTGTTTACAAAGTCATTGTCATGCTTCTCGGCGCACTTAACCATCTCGGCGCACTTGGCGAGTTGTTCCTGATTAGTATACCCAAGTCCCGTAGCAGGCTTTGTTAATGACGTCATTGGTGCCATTCTTGTGTAGCATTGCAAAATATATCTGATTTCGAGTTGAAAGCTAATTAAAGACTTATTCAAATGATTGTTTTTAAGTTTGAATTTTCTTGTTAATCATTATTAAAGGTATTTTATCACTGTATTTCATAGTAGTTGACACTTCAGAAACTTGTGACGTAATAATATTGTATCCAATATGCATTTCCCTCACCTTTTGCCATTGTGGCGCAGTGCCGAGTGCTTTGCGAATACTAGCTTGCCTGGGGTTCAATTCATTCCGCTCTTATTTTATTCGAGTTGGTATAGTTTGCATGTTGTTGTTATTCATGACTTATACTGATAGTCAGTCATGCATCACGGATGCTTCACGGATTGCTTCACGGATCAGAGCGCTGCTCGAACGCACGCTAGTAGCGCTTTCGTTCTCCATGGCAACCAGGCGTGAGCCAATGAAAAGCCAGAACGTATTCCCTTTCTGGCTTTTGATTGGCTGACGCCTGGTTGCCATGGAGAACGAAAGCGCTACTAGCGTGTGTCCGAGCAGCGCTCAGTTTGATCGGAAATGTCACAGAGGCTCCACAAATGCCGCACTCGATGTTAACAATGGTAGGGAAGGACGAATTTGTCAATGACCTTCATGAGGTACACAAGGTACTTGTTTTGTATTTCTTCCAAACTTACAACTTTGAATTTGGGAATAATTTTATTTAATTCTTAAATTTAAATAAAATAATTTTAAAAATATAACGGGAGCCTAAGAAATTGTTGCTAACAAAATCAAAAGGTCATTATTTCCCTTTAAGTCGTTTCAGCGACTTCGTTCCCATGTCAAATAGACAAAAACAATTATAGATTAATTTATGAGGCCGCATGACAATCCCTGATTAACACAAACCTGACCATTCGTTACACCACTTGGAGGACCACTTGGCTAACCAGTAATCTTGCCAAGCTTAGTTACGTCATCATAAAAAGTCAGCTGATGCAAATGTTGTCTGGTGCGTATGGCAACATGTTATTTCCAGAAAACGTCTCGTTAAATGTAATACAAAGCTGGGAGTTAACACACAGAACTGGATTGACTCAGAACATTATATTTCGAGGAATTAAAAGTAACTGGAGCTGGCACCGCTCATAGTGCATAAGTCACCGAGTCGGTGGTGCCTCAAACGATGTTTTGCATAATTGGCCCATCTGCACTAATTGCTACACCGCTGAATGACTGCTCTCGACAACCGGCAGCTCACACCCAACCCTAATGAAGCGCCCAGCACGAATACATTAATGGCCAAACAAGAACATTACTGCCATTATCATAGATTAGCGGCGAGTACTGAAGAAGCGCCCGCCGCCCACTCCGAACCAGACTGCGCCACCACCGCCGCGGCCGCGCCACGGTACGCCGCCACCGCGCCACGACCGCCCGGCGGCGCGCAGCGCACCCGGAGCGTTGTGTTTGTGTCGGCGCGCCGTGCGACCGCCGACGGCGACTCCGGCGCGGCGCGGCGACTCTGGCGCGGCGCGGCGACCTCGGGTCGCCTGGTCAGCGGCGAGCGCGGCGCAGTGTGGCGTTTACGGCGCGGCCGGAGATTCATCATCGGCGGCCGAGCAGCGTGTGAGAACCAGCCAGCCTCCCGCGCACCGCTGAGCGATGCTAATCAAAACGGCAACTAGCATTCATGAGGCGCCAGAACAAATTCCCGCCGACATGTCTGGCCGAACTGTCGGCTGTCGGTCCGAGTCGGCCGCGCCGCGCCGACAGCTGTCGTCAGTGACGTCACGGCGGCCGGCGGGGTGTCGGCAGCGTCAGAGACGAGGTGTCGGGGGTGGCAGGGACGAGGTGTCGGGGGTGTCAGGGACGGGCCGACAGGGTGCCAGTTGGAGGTCGGCAGGGTCAGAGACGAGGTGTCGGGGTGCCAGGGACGAGGTGTCGGGGGTGTCAGGGACGGGCAGACAGGGTGTCAGTTGGAGGTCGGCAGCGTCAGAGACGAGGTGTCGGGGTGCCAGGGACGAGGTGTCGGGGGTGTCAGGGACGGGCAGACAGGGTGTCAGTTGGAGGTCGGCAGCGTCAGGAGCGGCTGTGATCGGCGGATCGAGCTGACACCCGCCACTGTCAGGGACGGCACATTCAGGGACGGCACAGAGGTGTGTCCTGAATGTCAGGAACGGCACAGAGGTGTGTCCTGAATGTCAGGAGACGGCACAGAGGTGTGTCCTGAATGTCAGGGACGGCACAGAGGTGTGTCCTGAATGTCAGGGGACGGCACAGAGGTGTGTACTGAATGTCAGGGACGGCACAGAGGTGTGTCCTGAATGTCAGGAGACGGCACAGAGGTGTGTCCTGAATGTCAGGGACGGCACAGAGGTGTGTACTGAATGTCAGGGACGGCACAGAGGTGTGTACTGAATGTCAGGGACGGCACAGAGGTGTGTCCTGAATGTCAGGGAGGTGTGTCCTGAATGTCAGGGACGGCACAGAGGTGTGTCCTGAATGATTGAAATGACGGCTCAGAGGTGTGTCCTGAATGATAGAGGCGACAATTACCACCGCCAAACATGGCCTGATAGGAGGAATCTCACTCGGAACATGACAGAACAGGGGGAATATGGCGGAGGAGATTGCTGGGGCGGCTGCAGACGCGTAGTTTAAGACCCTGGTGACTGAACATGACATTTTAGCGGGATGATTGAGCAAGAGATCGCTCAGATCACGATGGGGAGATCTCAATGGGGCGATCTCACTCGCAGTGTTTGGCAGTCAGTGCAAATCTATTGGGAAGTGCATAATCATGCAATCGTGTTGATAAAAATGCACAGAAATCAATCTTTTTGCACTGGGCAAGCGAAGAGTTGTTGGCATAGTCCAGAAACTAACGATTTAATTTTCAGTCGGTAAAGTAAAAGGAGTGGCTAGCATAAAGCTATCCAGTGACACCTAGTTGCCATCAACCGTGGGCTCTTCTGCTTGTCAAATTGCTGGTCAGCTTTCATCCTTTGGAATCGTTCTTTTGCATATGTTCAATCGTGGAATACATTCGTCGCGATTCGAAGGAGAGGCGAGATTTTGATTAGTTCTGCGCCAGTAGCAACAGTTTTCACCAATAAAAGTGAAGGAGTCCCTTGGTTTGCCAGGGACGGGATTCCTGCCCTGCCCCGCTGTACCCGATGTCCCTGCTTCTCCTCCCCGACACTGGACACTGGACACTGGACACTGGACACTGGACACTGGACACTGGACACTGGACACTGAACACTGAACACTGAACACTGGACACTGGACAGTACAATTGCTGTCCCGGCGTCCTGCCTTCTCTCTCTCTCTCCTGCACACTTCACATTCGGCCGGCGGCGGCGGCGGTGGCGGCGGGGCGGCGGGGCGGCGGTCCGTCGCGCCGTTCCGGCTCGGTTCTCGGCCGCCCCGTCCACCGCCTGCTCTCCGGCCGCTCCGCTCTGCCGTCTATCGGCCCATCTGGCAGCGCCGACCGGCTGCCAGACGGCAGCTTTCCTCGTGCATGCATATTGTATGCCGCGGGACGGCCGTGTACGGTCCAGATGGGCCGATCTGGCCGAATCAACTGCCAGCTCGCTGTGACAGCAGCTGGCCCCGACCGATGCTATCGGCGCTGCAAGGTGCGCGATAGCCGCGCGGCGGCGGCCGGGTCCGCTGCTGAGCGGCAGTCGCTCGGCGCCCACCGGCCTGTCCCGCCCTGGTAAACAGTGCCGACGCCGGCAACGGTGGCTCCGCGGACAAGCACAACAGCGTCTCTCCCAGTGTCCGCTCCGTGCTCGACTGGTATCGGGATGTCGCGCGGCCCATTCCGGGCAGGGGCAGGTGGACCGTCCCGGGCCGCCACCGACCCATATCCGGCCGATCGCTGCACCGGGCCCCGATGGCCACATCATTAATAAGCATGACCGGGCCGGCGGCGGCGGCGGCGGCAGAGGAGGCGGACGGGCCTGTCACCAGGTCGTCACTCAGTCGGAGCTGAAGATGCATGGCCTGTCGACCGATTCAGACCGTGCAGCTGCAGTCAGGACGCTACGCGCGTCCACAGCCGACCACATTCTTTACATATCACTGCAAACGGCCATTATTTACTGCTAGGAATTCGCTTACGTCCCCCGCACAGGCTGCTCGCTATCAGAGCGGCCGGCTATCAGACATTTGTCAAAGAGGGTAGAAGTGCCGAGATGTTTTGGTTGATACCGGACCGGATGACTATTTCGGTCGGTATAGCGGCATTGTCGGCACTTGACACGAATCGATTGGATCGGGCCCATGCAGATTTCTAGCTGGACTCGGTCAAGTGCCTTCCACACATCAGGTTGGTAGCTTAGAAAGTTAGAGCAAAGATTTGTGGATCATCTTTGCCGTTATATGTCTGTTGTCGCTCTGAATCCCTTTGATGATACAGGTAGCAATTTTTGCAAATCTTAATGAAGAAAGTCGTACTGAACTTGATGGAACTTAATCACACGTAAATCACATATTTTGTTTACTTTGAATGCCCTGTTAAATTTTGTGGACTTAATTGTACCTAAAACTACGACGATACCACCAAAACCAGATTAAAAATGCCAGTTCAGACTTCAGATATCAAACACCAGTGATCTAGCAATAAAATAAGGCGTCTATAAAACAAAGGCTAGGAAACGCTATTTTCTTGTAATTTTGAGTAATGTCAGGACAATATTTTAGGTATTTCGCAAATTGTCTACCTGCCATACCTCAAAAATACTCCCTCGATCGAAACATGATCCAGACACCGACAAATCGCACGTCACGATAACACGATACCACATCTATCAAGATGCACGGTATGCATCTTCAACGAATCATCTCATATAAACGCGCGTTTGACAGCAAATCGAAAAATAGGTAACTCAATATCATTAAACGCAAGTGGCAGGTCCAGGATTCGGTCGTGAGGACTGACACGTCGCAATAGTGGGCTCCTCAGACTTCAGTGGGCCCTCTTGGCCTTGATGAGTCCTATCCAAAAATGCCCCCACTAAGTAAGCCCTCTGTGGGCGAGACTGGGCCCTTTAAGGTCATGATGAGGATTGGGGCTTACGGGCGTCACCATTTGCAGGTCAGAATGGTCCCTTGTAATGCTCGAATGGGCCCTCTAAGAACCCGAATGGGTCCTACCGGCCCGTTTACGCCATATTGGGCACTCTATAGACACTCCAATATGGGCCCTTTGAAGGCTCAAGGGAGGTGCAATGACCTCATAGGGCCTCCCTCTGGATTCGTCACTATTAAACGCACCTCACTAACAGCTTATAATTCATTACGGGATGCAATGGCCGATCTTCTTCGGCACCCAAATATGCCCCAAAAGTGTTTTGAAACTTCGCAGCGGTTCTGTATTATTTGTGTTTGTTTATTCGGCGCCGGGATGCTCGAGGGCGCCGTTTATTAGGGTTTTAGAGCGCGCACACTCCTCAGGTCATTCTGCGCCCATGGTGTAAGTCTCCCGAAACCTGTCATTATATCTGGAATATAACTCTCTTCTCCGATTGTGGGGTCACGTGATTATTACATTATCTGACACGGTACTAACTAGCCTATCGTCGCAGAGTCCGCTTATTGAGCCGCGTTTGGTTGACTGGAGTGGAGCTGGTGGACGTCTTCGCTGGCCGTGAGCCCTGAAAGCTACGTGAAATCAACGGAGATCTTCAGTAACCTTCCCTTCCCTCGCATTCGACTTTCTTTCCCGGGGTAGACTTGTTGGGATAACGTTTGCCTGCAGGTTCATCAGTCATCACAATGGATTCGATTCCTCGTACCTCCCGGCGCCATCGTTAATTCGCTTTTGATCAATTCATTGCATGAAGGAGTCGAAAATCAACGAATAAGCTTACTCTACTAATGGACTACTAAATGAAAATCAGGCGGTGCTCCTGAAACTTATATAAGAACACTGCACATGCGACAAATTCATCAATGTGTTGACAAGGTACACATTTGTAATGCTTTTGTAAACCAGGCCGTGGTATTGTCATGCTTAATTATACTGCACCTAGTTTAGACCTGATTTGCTTAAATTAAAAACAAATCTGCAGGCTAATTAAGGACCGGAATACTGATAATTGGCGCCCGCGCATTAAACGCGTGTGATTTCATTACGTTACCTTACCGTCCTTTAAGGTACCTTACCTAACCGTCCATTACCTACCGAGCGGCTTTGTGTTCAAACGGAGGACCACTTCTATTCTATTTGGATAACAATTTGTCATTTGACACCCAACCAACCGGCGCTGGAACCAACGGTGCGGCCAACCGGCAACAAGCTTCGCTTAGCTGGGAGGTCTCACAGGGCCCAATCTTACCAAGTGCCGTGATCGCACCCAATCTTACCAATCCCGTAGTACGGTATATTGGTGCGCCGGCCTGCAAAACTTTTGAAACCCGGGATGGAACCGGGGGCATCCTCATTCTAGCGTTACACATACACTCTAGCGTTCTCCCGACTGAGCTATTTCGACAATGAGCTTGAACAATCCAAACGCCGTGGTTCCCTAAGCATGCGGCATTCTGAGCACTCCATTCACGGCATGCCGTGCTTACGCATTCACGTCATTTGGTAAGATTGGACCAGGTTCCAGCAGTGACCATATGTTTGACCAGGACCAGGACTGGCCCGACCACTTGAATAGATGAATAGATGAATGCATGGACAATGGACATCCTTACTAACTCCGTGAATATGTGCGAATGTGCGAAAGTACCGTCTTTGGGGCGTAGTTGAGGGGCAGTCATTTGCTGTGTTTAGCAATTACTACTTTCTGCCTTCTTTTACATGACCACATCTAACACTCAACTGTCTCTCTTTTGCTTTTTATGTTTGTTTCCATTTCTTAGCAGGGAGTGTCGCAACATTTGCTCTTTATTTTCTCTGGTGTTAACGTAAGGTGTTGTGCGTCGCCGGGTTGCAAGTTTACAACCATGCTACGGAATTCGCACCGCCCGCCAGCGGTGACGTCACGTTGACGTCAGCTTCGTCGGCACGAGGTGCGCACGGCTCATGGGAGGGTTTCAAACGCGCAAACGCGTAGTCAGCCACGTCGGCGCGAGGTGTGCACTCTCATATTAGGCGACTGACTTATTTCCATTTAGGGCTTCTGTCAGTATGGCAATCAGCCATGTAATTAAGTGAATTAGGTCTCTGATAACCCTTTTTATACATGTGAGATAGGTAAATTACAAGCGGTAAACGAGGTCCGCATGTCGCTGCACGGTGTCGGCTGCGTCGGCGTGAGATGGGCATGGTACTTGGTATGATTTCATGGCATGCGCTCAGTCAACGAAGCGGCGCGGTGGAAGGGAGGTCTGCAATCTGCAGGGTCGAAAATTTGATGTCCCATGAAGTGACATCACTAAGGTCATTTGTGTAGTGTCTATCTATATTGAATGTGCCATAGCCGCACCTGTAAAGAAAAAGTCGCTATTATAACCGATAAATATTAAGTCAGGTGGAGCTATACGGCTATGCTACACGCTAAAGAATCGTAGAAATAGTTGAAATTGTAACATTGCAAAAAGGCTGCATGCCAAAAAACGATATCCAATTTGTGTTGCAAAACAGCGCGGATGGAGTTCAATAGAGTTGGTGGGACTATTGCCCCACCATCTTTGTGTTTGTTCCATCAACTTTTGCAAAGTTGAATATATTCAAAATTTTGGCAAAATCGGGCCAGCAGAGGCGGTGCCAGGCTCCTGTTTTGGGGAGGGTGTTACGAATGCGGTTGTGCGGTGCATGCTTCCTTCGTAGTTTGCGGTGCAATAAATGCGTCAGAAACATTTGCAATGCAATATGCATCATATATACTGGGATTATACATGTTTGTCGGCAGAGGCGCACACAGGTACAAAACAAAATGGGAGGCGATGCCTTACCTCAAATTAGGTCCAACTTCAAATTAGTAAGATGATAAAAGCGTTACTCGCATGGTGCCCCCACGTTGTTTTCCTGGATCTGCTGCCTATGTGCAATATATTAAATTTAACAAATTACAGCAAGTAATGCCCACATGTGACGTTCATGTCGTCCAAAACAATCACGAACAGCACAAATTTGTTATCAGAAAATGCCCCCCCCCCCCATTTTACATCACCTGAATACACCTATGATTTTTTATTTTGGTATTTATCTTTTGGTCTATTGAAGACATTTTCGACTATAAATGTTAACAAAATGTAAAAGAATGTTATCAAATAAATAAAAAAAACATTTTAATGGCAACATGTATCGGTTTTACGATCAATGATGCTCGCCTAAAACTCCATTAAAATGCTAAATGCTGCTTCCTTAAATGGTAACAATACACAAAGGCTGAAAATACAAATGCTTAAGTTTATCCTTATGCCTTTTTCAGTGCCGTGAAAGAAAGACACCAGTTAAAAATGTCTTGACTAAATACAAAGGCAATGCTTAGTAAGAGGAACGTTTGAAAATTAATGGACTAAATGAACAATTACCTTCAGTTATGCAGCATATAATGTAGCCGCAGTTATATCCAAATGTTCCATTAGACACAGCTGAGTTGGGTGTGGCTATCAAGTCATTATGAGTTCCGTTAGTAAGTCGGGCTGGGTCACAGAACTGTAAGTGTGACTACCACTTCAATTAAAGTCCGAGTAGGAGTTAGGACACTTAGGACTGGGTATTTTAGCAGGCGTTGGAGTTGGAGGAAATAAATTGCATCCGACCAGCGACTTTATCAGGTTATTGTAAAATGGCAATGTTACAAAGCCATGGCTTTCCATAGCCATTGGAGCGATAGCCATAGGTTGGCTTTACATGCGGCGGCAGCACATGTAAAGCCACACTAGTTTGTGCTGCGTTATACAAGCATTGATAAACAATCGGACCTAGTCAAACTGTTGGGGGCATTTTGTGCGTGTGTGTGTGTGTGTGTGTGTGTGTGTGTGTGTGTGTGTGTGTGTGTGTGTGTGTGTGTGTGTGTGTGTGTGTGTGTGTGTGTGTGTGTGTGTGTGTGTGTGTGTGTGTGTGTGTGTGTGTGTGTGTGTGTGTGTGTGTGTGTGTGTGTGTGTGTGTGTGTGTGTGTGTGTGTGTGTGTGTGTGTGTGTGTGTGTGTGTGTGTGTGTGTGTGTGTGTGTGTGTGTGTGTGTGTGTGTGTGTGTGTGTGTGTGTGTGTGTGTGTGTGTGTGTGTGTGTGTGTGTGTGTGTGTGTGTGTGTGTGTGTGTGTGTGTGTGTGTGTGTGTGTGTGTGTGTGTGTGTGTGTGTGTGTGTGTGTGTGTGTGTGTGTGTGTGTGTGTGTGTGTGTGTGTGTGTGTGTGTGTGTGTGTGTGTGTGTGTGTGTGTGTGTGTGTGTGTGTGTGTGTGTGTGTGTGTGTGTGTGTGTGTGTGTGTGTGTGTGTGTGTGTGTGTGTGTGTGTGTGTGTGTGTGTGTGTGTGTGTGTGTGTGTGTGTGTGTGTGTGTGTGTGTGTGTGTGTGTGTGTGTGTGTGTGTGTGTGTGTGTGTGTGTGTGTGTGTGTGTGTGTGTGTGTGTGTGTGTGTGTGTGTGTGTGTGTGTGTGTGTGTGTGTGTGTGTGTGTGTGTGTGTGTGTGTGTGTGTGTGTGTGTGTGTGTGTGTGTGTGTGTGTGTGTGTGTGTGTGTGTGTGTGTGTGTGTGTGTGTGTGTGTGTGTGTGTGTGTGTGTGTGTGTGTGTGTGTGTGTGTGTGTGTGTGTGTGTGTGTGTGTGTGTGTGTGTGTGTGTGTGTGTGTGTGTGTGTGTGTGTGTGTGTGTGTGTGTGTGTGTGTGTGTGTGTGTGTGTGTGTGTGTGTGTGTGTGTGTGTGTGTGTGTGTGTGTGTGTGTGTGTGTGTGTGTGTGTGTGTGTGTGTGTGTGTGTGTGTGTGTGTGTGTGTGTGTGTGTGTGTGTGTGTGTGTGTGTGTGTGTGTGTGTGTGTGTGTGTGTGTGTGTGTGTGTGTGTGTGTGTGTGTGTGTGTGTGTGTGTGTGTGTGTGTGTGTGTGTGTGTGTGTGTGTGTGTGTGTGTGTGTGTGTGTGTGTGTGTGTGTGTGTGTGTGTGTGTGTGTGTGTGTGTGTGTGTGTGTGTGTGTGTGTGTGTGTGTGTGTGTGTGTGTGTGTGTGTGTGTGTGTGTGTGTGTGTGTGTGTGTGTGTGTGTGTGTGTGTGTGTGTGTGTGTGTGTGTGTGTGTGTGTGTGTGTGTGTGTGTGTGTGTGTGTGTGTGTGTGTGTGTGTGTGTGTGTGTGTGTGTGTGTGTGTGTGTGTGTGTGTGTGTGTGTGTGTGTGTGTGTGTGTGTGTGTGTGTGTGTGTGTGTGTGTGTGTGTGTGTGTGTGTGTGTGTGTGTGTGTGTGTGTGTGTGTGTGTGTGTGTGTGTGTGTGTGTGTGTGTGTGTGTGTGTGTGTGTGTGTGTGTGTGTGTGTGTGTGTGTGTGTGTGTGTGTGTGTGTGTGTGTGTGTGTGTGTGTGTGTGTGTGTGTGTGTGTGTGTGTGTGTGTGTGTGTGTGTGTGTGTGTGTGTGTGTGTGTGTGTGTGTGTGTGTGTGTGTGTGTGTGTGTGTGTGTGTGTGTGTGTGTGTGTGTGTGTGTGTGTGTGTGTGTGTGTGTGTGTGTGTGTGTGTGTGTGTGTGTGTGTGTGTGTGTGTGTGTGTGTGTGTGTGTGTGTGGTGTGTGTGTGTGTGTGTGTGTGTGTGTGTGTGTGTGTGTGTGTGTGTGTGTGTGTGTGTGTGTGTGTGTGTGTGTGTGTGTGTGTGTGTGGTGTGTGTGTGTGTGTGTGTGTGTGTGTGTGTGTGTGTGTGTGTGTGTGTGTGTGTGTGTGTGTGTGTGTGTGTGTGTGTGTGTGTGTGTGTGTGTGTGTGTGTGTGTGTGTGTGTGTGTGTGTGTGTGTGTGTGTGTGTGTGTGTGTGTGTGTGTGTGTGTGTGTGTGTGTGTGTGTGTGTGTGTGTGTTGTGTGTGTGTGTGTGTGTGTGTGTGTGTGTGTGTGTGTGTGTGTGTGTGTGTGTGTGTGTGTGTGTGTGTGTGTGTGTGTGTGTGTGTGTGTGTGCGTGCGTGCGTGCGTGCGTGCGTGCGTGCGTGCGTGCGTGCGTGCGTGCGTGCGTGCGTGCGTGCGTGCGTGCGTGCGTGCGTGCGTGCGTGCGTGCGTGCGTGCGTGCGTGCGTGCGTGCGTGCGTGCGTGCGTGCGTGCGTGCGTGCGTGCGTGCGTGCGTGCGTGCGTGCGTGCGTGCGTGCGTGCGTGCGTGCGTGCGTGCGTGCGTGTGTGTGTGCGTGCGTGCGTGCGTGTGTGTGTCTAAAATTCCTCGTGATATTTTTTCGCGTGTTGTTATTATTAAAGCGCTTCGGCCGCAAACTTGGAGTGGAACGAGGTATAATCTCTTTCGCAACTGAAAATTTCCCAATTTTGTGCATAACCTCATAGCAAGTTTTACAGAACCACAATTTTTCTCATAATAATTTTCATACGAATAGATGCAGTATCAAGTATGAGGGAATATGCAAGAATATTCTGCATTTACCAACCTTGTAATATGGACTTCAATACAGTGTTGTACCTAATTGGTATGCATTACCTTTTAAAGTAATAGAGCTATAAGTTTGAAACATGACAGTAGCACATTAGTTTTGGTTAACATTACCTTTTCATGTATCATTCTAACAACATGTCGTGCGAAATACGAGTGCACGGTTTACGTAACCCACTTATGACTTATCCAGTATACATCGCACAACCAGTCGACCATATGTGAGTTTTTTTCCCCGTAAATCCATTATTCATCGATCTTCACGCTAGCTTTAATCAATGTCGTGTCGATCCCACATATCGTTCATAGCTTGTCTCTCATCACTCGCAATATCACAAACTCATCAATATCACATCACTCGCAATATCACAAACTCATCAATATCACATCACTCGCAATATCACAAATTCGAGCTGTCGACTGCGATCTCGCCCAATGTTAACTCCATGTTTTACATCATGCAGTTAATAACACTACTAGCGTTAGACACGAATCTGTGAAGCTATGCACATTGCATATACTGAACACAAGGAAGGGAGTTATAAGGGTGATGATCAAACGAGTGTATTTATCATCTCCTCTCCAGAACACCCTCTGTCGTACTTTTTGTGTAGCATGTCAGCTTCTGACAAAATGGAAAATCGATCATATTTACGTCAATCCTCATAACCTTGAAAAACAAAATTGTGAAAATAAAATTTGGCGTGGATAGGCAATAGGCATCCCAAGCATCATTGTTGCCATGGATTCAAAAGTCACAGTGTAGAAACTCACGTTGTGGTTTTTTAATATAAAGTATCTGGTCTGCAAGCGTATTGTGGTTATTATGCCCTGTGATTTACTCGATTTTCGCCCCCAGCAACACCATTGCTGAAGTGGAAGGAAACTAAAAAATATAGTCTACACTTCCATGCTAACACAACACTTCCAACACATTCCACACTCTGACTGATTGTCTGCCGCGCCGCTACCCCTGTGGCGAAGGCACACATTCCTGAATGGCAGGCTGTTAGCAGGGTGTGCCGGCGTGGGCGGCTCAGTCGCACACCTCATATCACAGCCCCGGAGCTTCTGCAGCTCAGCCCGTCCTGGCAGCTCAGTACAGCAGCGGCGGCAGCGGCGGCAGCGGCGGCAGCGGCAGCGAGGAGTCGTGTGCTGCTGGAGGCCATGTTCGCGCCGCCACTCGGCACGAAGCCCGAGCAACGCCGGCCGCGGCCGCCTGACCCGCGGCTAGCTCCGCCCCCGCACCGGCGCCGACCAATCGCCGGCCGACGCGGCGCCGTGTCATTTAAATCGGCGATAGCCCGCCTGATGGACGGTGTTTGGGCCGCCGACCGCGGCCATGGCAGCCGACCGGCACCCTTTCCTGGCCGGCCCGACCCGCCGAGATGGCCCGACTCCGCTCCCGCTGACCACCCCTACCCGCACCAGCGCCGCCGCCGTCTCCTCCTCCAGGGAAGTGTATCGAGCCGATTTGTCGGGGCCGGCGCGATTGTAGGTACGGTTTGTTACGTGCGCCGCTACGGAATGTCTGAACAGGCATGCCGAGTCATTAATCGCGAAGAAATTACCCGCATCGTCCTGTAAGGTCTTCACGGTATATTTGGAATCACTTAGTGCTGAACGTCCTGCCATAAGTGCGTCGTTTACGAACAGGTGTGCTCACAAATGTGGCGGGCGCCACGGGAGCAGGCCCTTCTGCTGAGGCATCCAGCGGGCATGTCGTTTGGCGACGGAAACCAGGCTTAATGACAGCCTGAAATATGCCAGTGCATTATTCATTAGCTGGAATGCATTTTTCGCATTCGCGCCTCCCCCCCTCCCCCTCCAGTACCAATCAGAGCGCAGTGGGTCACCGTCGACACGTACCTACCCCCTGCCCTGCATTCCTTCACGGGGTGAGAAAATTGACCGATGTTCATTGTGAGTGTGATGATTTTCGAGCCGTGATGTCCAGAAAAGACCTAGTGAGTACCTACTAATATAATTAATCGTGTGGTTATGCATGCTCTAATAGCAATACTGCATTTTGCAGTCGAGGAAAACAAGTTTACAAAGACGTCAGGTCCATTGTAAATTGTAGTTATGGTGTTTAGGAATGTCTACATGAACGTAGCACCTTATTTGAGATAGCAGGTGTCTCGGGAAACAGGAATAGGTATCCCTTATTTTGTGTTGCTGCTCTCTTATATACACATTACACATATCGGTTGAGCGCACAGCATAAGGAATTGCAAGATGTTGTTTTGCTGTGTTTTTGGAGGCATTGTTAAATCAGTTCAACGCCGAAAATCACTATTATAATGTGTAAGGTATTGGGTTACTGTAGATTGCGTACGGAAATGTTTGGATTTATGCAGAGTGCCTAACATTTCCTTTTTCCTTTGCGTCAGTCACAGAACACATTGAATCTGATTGATGTTTTTTGGACGCATGGGCGTAGGAACGTTTTGAAAAGTGGGAGTGTGTGTGTGGGGGGGGGCAGCCTCAGTGGCGGATGTATGTTTCAAGTTTTTTGAAGGGGGAAATTTCGCTCCATTTCGTCAGCGAAAGTTGTTGACCGGGGGTGGCGTCGAGTCGCTAGCACGAAAGAGTCGCTGACCGGGGGTGGGGAGGGGGGTATATGACTTCCCGGAACCAAAATCACAACCTCCCAGAACGGTGGGGGGGGGGGGGGCAAAACATACGTTTACCTACCGCTGTTTCGTTTAGGGGGGGGAGGAATTGCCTGATTTTCCCTAACGTAGATCCGTCACTGGCCAGCCGTAAAATTATTTCCACTTTAGAAATGGTGAGCATTTATTTTTGGTGACCTCACACTAATTCATCTCCGCCCACGTAGCTCAGTTGGTCGGCGGGCTGGAAATTCGCCCACTCTGGCAAGGTGGGTTCGAGTTGCTTCCTCGATCGATATTCGCTCCTGACCGGGATGACCTGCGGTCGGTGGCAGCGGCCGCAAACAGGTCAGATGAAATCAGGAGCTGGGCGAACCGTGTTCCAACTTCGAGCACGTTAAACATTCGCCACTAAATTCTGCCGTTGAAAAATGGAAGTGCGTCATCGGGTGGTAGGGCTCAGACTCAAGGTCCACGCAACAAGCTTTGCTTAACATAGGGCTGTGATCCCAGACATCCATCCATTCAAATATTCGGACTAAATTTATTTGAAGAAAGATCCGGCTAAGTGGTTGACGAGTATCCAAAATAGGTCATGGCAATTTGGGGTTGTGAATTCAGTGTTTCTGACAACAGTACTGTTAACCCGCGCCACGCTGGGGTCTTCAGCCGAACACATGGGGGGAGGGGAGATTCTGCCCCCCCCCCCCCCCCCCCCCCCTCCTCGTTATCTTCCGAACTAATAATCGCAGCGAGACGCGCAAGGCGGCAATTGAAAGTTCGCAATAAAACGCATCTAACACATACACGAAATTCTCAAATTAGTCATACGTGGGGAGTCATAAGTGAATTAAATATGACCAATTTGTTTGAAATTTGGCTTGGGTGTTTCTACGCTTGGTCCTCAAATATGTATTCCATTATTTGAATACTTTTGAAAATTTTGATTTTGTGGAACTTCGCCCAAATTGGTTTTATATATTTTTTTTGGGGGGGGGGGGCGGCAAAAACACAAAAGTTCACAAATCTGATAGCCACATTTTTAAAAGAATGTCACTTCCTTCACTGAAAACAATTCGACCCGGCGACAGCGGGTAAAACCCGCACTTTGAGGGTACCCCTATCCACCACCATTTTTGACTTCCCTACAGAGGGTACCAAATATCCGCGACTGGCAGATACTTCACCTGCTGATACTTCACCCTGAAATGGGGCACCCTCAAAATATCGTGGACCAAATCCGTTGAGTGTTCAGATTTGGGTATAGGTAGGGGCACCACTGCAATTGATGACCCACCTGGAAGATTTTATGGATCTGCCCCTGAGCGTGATTGGTCTAGCGTGCGCAGTTTCGCATTCAGTTTGCCGTTGGAAATTCGAATGCTGGATGCAATCGGCGCCCTTTTTCAGTGCCATGTGCGTGCGGTGCTCCGTACTTCGCGCCGACGACGCAGTGAAATAAGGGCTGGAACTGTTCTACATTGGTGAGATTGGTGTTATGAAGGGCTTATTTCAGGCGCGATACTAATTTCGTGACGTGTTTGTGCAAAAACAGTTTGTGCTTGCTTGGATCGTCTGCGTCGTATTGGTGTGCGTTGTCGTAGTGTGTGCGGGTGTGTGTGGGTGTGTGTGAGTGAGTGAGTGAGTGAGTGAGTGAGTGAGTGAGTGAGTGAGTGAGTGAGTGAGTGAGTGAGTGAGTGAGTGAGTGAGTGAGTGAGTGTGCCGTGCCGTGTGCCGCGCTAGTTTCCGTCGCATGGCGTTTAATATGTGCTTGTTTGCTACCCATATCATGGGCCATGGCTGCCCATCTCAAGAAGCCTCTCCGCCTAGTGAGCGGTTTAGCGTTAGCGATGAAGCGTTTTGACCATGGCCCATGATATGGGTAGCAAACAAGCACATATTAAACGCTATGCGACGGAAACTAGCGCGGCACACTCACTCACTCACTCACTCACTCACTCACTCACTCACTCACTCACTCACTCACTCACTCACTCACTCACTCACTCACTCACTCACTCACTCACTCACTCACTCACTCACTCACTCACTCACTCACTCACTAACTTACTCCCTCACTCACTCACTCACTCACTCACTCACTCACTCACTCACTCACTCACTCACTTCACTCACTCACTCACTCACTCACTCACTCACTCACTCACTCACTCACTCACTCACTCACTCACTCACTCACTCACTCACTCACTCACTCACTCACTCACCCGCACACACTACGACAACGCACACCAATACGACGCAGACGATCCAAGCAAGCACAAACTGTTTTTGCACAAACACGTCACGAAATTAGTATCGCGCCTGAAATAAGCCCCTTCATAACACCAATCTCACCAATGTAGAACAGTTCCAGCCCTTATTTCACTGCGTCGTCGGCGCGAAGTACGGAGCACCGCACGCACATGGCACTGAAAAAGGGCG
>JAXIVJ010016830.1:7500-27799 GCA_036785665.1 Chirona hameri | reverse complement strand
TGACTAAGCTTTTTAGAGGTCTCATCTCATCATCTTACTTGCTTGAATGTTTTAGTGTCCATGTCCCATCCAGGAACACCCAGGGTTGCGGCGTTCAACCTGTTCGACGTCCCCCGCGGCCGTGTGGACACCGTGCAATTCAGCCTATTTGTGCGGGTACCCTGCTCGGTGAATGACTTTGTCGCTTCGATTCTTCTGAGTGATGTTTTTTAACGATGCAATAGGAAGGCTTAAGAAGGACACAGTGGGGTATACCTCGACGTTGGGAACTTTTATTTAGACTCCGACTCGATTGATATGTGATTTTGTTTCTTTTATGAATACTGTACTCTTCATTATATTATATGATGGACTTCACCTGTAATTGGGCTCGTACCTCGTTATAGATAGATAGATAGATATTTAGATAGATAGATAGATAGATAGATATATAGATAGATATATAAATAGATAGATAGATAGATAGATAGATAGATAGATAGATAGATAGATAGAATAGATAGATAGATAGATAGATAGATAGATAGATAGATAGATAGATAGATAGATAGATAGATAGATAGATAGATAGATAGATAGATAGATAATAATAGATAGATAGATAGATAGATAGATAGATAGATAGATAGACAGATAGACAGACAGACAGAACGCAGACAGACAGACAGACAGACAGACAGACAGACAGACAGACAGACAGACAGACAGACAGACAGACAGACAGACAGACAGACAGACAGACAGACAGACAGACAGACAGACAGACAGACAGACAGACAGACAGACAGACAGACAGACAGACAGGACAGACAGACAGACAGACAGACAGACAGACAGACAGACAGACAGACAGACAGACAGACAGACAGACAGACAGACAGACAGACAGACAGACAGACAGACAGACAGACAGACAGACAGACAGACAGACAGACAGACAGACAGGACAGACAGACAGACAGACAGACAGACAGACAGACAGACAGACAGACAGACAGACAGACAGACAGACAGACAGACAGACAGACAGACAGACAGACAGACAGACAGACAGACAGACAGACAGACCGTCAGACAGACAGACAGACAGACAGACAGACAGACAGACAGACAGACAGACAGACAGACAGACAGACAGACAGACAGACAGAAGACAGACAGACAGACAGACAGACAGACAGACAGACAGACAGACAGACAAGCAGACAGACAGACAGACAGACAGACAGACAGACAGACAGACAGACAGACAGACAGACAGATAGATAGATAGATAGATAGATAGATAGATAGAATAGATAGATAGATAGATAGATAGATAGATAGATAGATAGATAGTTAGATAGATAGATAGATAGATAGATAGATAGATAGATAGATAGATAGATAGATAAGATAGATAGATAGATAGATAGATAGATAGATAGACTAGATAGATAGATAGATAGATAGATAGAATAATAGATAGATAGATAGATAGATAGATAAGATAGATAGATAGATAGATAGAGTATGATAGATAGATAGTAGATAGATAGATAATAGATAGATAATAGATAGATAGATAGATTAGATAGATAGATAGATAGATAGATAGATAGATATTGAATAGATAGTAGTAGATAGATAAGATAGATAGATAGATAGAATAGATAGTTAGATAGATAGATTAGATAGATAGATAGTAATAGATAGATAGATAGATAGATAGATAGTAATAGATAGATAGATAGATAGATAGAGATATGATAGATAGATAGATAGATAGATAGATAGATTAGATAGATAGATAAGATGATTGTTAGTAGATAAGATAGATAGATAGATAGATAGATAGATAGATAGATAGATTAGATAGATAGAATAGTTAGATAGATAGTGATTAGATATGTTATTGTATATATTATAGTATTAGATATTTTATAGTTAGTTATATTATATAGAATAGTTTGATATAGTATATTTATATATGTTAGATTTGATATTATAATTATATAGATTTTAATATATATTTATATTTTATATATATTTATATTATTTAGTATGATATTATATAATATATTATAATTATAATATAAATAATAATTTATATAAATATATTATATATATAGTATATTTATATTATATTTATATATAATTATATATAATATATATATATAATATATATATAATATATTTATATTTATATTATATATATTATAATTATAAATATTATATAATTATATTATAATATTATATAATTATCATTAATTTATATATATATAATATATATATTAGATATAAAATAATATATAATATATATATATAAATATATATATATATTATTAATTATATATTATTATATATATAATATTAGTTTAATATAATATATTATATTATTAATTATTATATAATATATAATTTATAATTTATATATATGATTTTATTATATTTATTATATAGTTATTATATTATATTATGATATTTAATATTATTTATATATTTATATATTTTATATTATATATATTTATTAAATATATATTGATAGTATATATATTATATATATATAAATATTATAATATATATATATAATTTATATATATATATATTATATATATTATTATAATTATAATATATATTATTATAATTTATTTATATAGTATATTATATTATATATTATATATATATCTTAATATATATATTACTATATATTTATATACAATATATTATAATTATATTATCTAAATACTATATATATATATAGTATTATTTATATTTATATATTAGATTATATAATATTATCTATATTATATATCAATATTATAATATTATCTATATCTAAAACTATATATATATATCTAATCTATAAATATATCAAAATAAACTATACTATTCTATATAATCAATATCTATATCTATATCTATATCTATATCTATATCTTACAATATCTTAAACAATATTATACTATATCTATACATAAATCTATATCTATATCTAATTCTAATTCATAAATCTAATAACTATATCTTAAACTATATCAAACTCATCTATACTATAGCATATCTTAGTCTATAACTTACATATTAAAAACATAACTTCATAACTATCATAATAACACTACACAATACAAACACAAACACACACACAAACTATATCTATATCATCTATACTAAACACTCACACACACAAACAAACACCACACAACACACAACACACTCACAAAACACAACAACACACAACACAACAACACAACACAACACAACACACAACACACACACACAAACAACAACACAACACAACACAACAACAACAACCACACCAACACACAACAAACACACAACAACAACAAACAACAAACAACAACACAACAACACAAAACACACACACACAACACAACACAACAAACAACACACAACACACACAAACATACACATAACACCACAACAACAAACACACAACAACACTTCAACAACTCTTGATTTAGAAACACACAATTACAAACAATTTTTTAAACATCAATCAACACACACTTAAACACACAAAACACACAAACCACACAACCACACAACCAAATCACACACAAATCCAACAATCACACACAACACATATTGAATGCAATGTTTCAATTATGTAGCTCCATTACAGCTGCCGAGCAACTACTCCACTTCACACAGACCACACATATAATCCACCACTACAATCATTAGTAATGAGTACCATGTCAACCCACGCATGGACGCTACTTCTATAATTCTCTGCTAAATACTCAATCACCCTTTATGATGTCATACGCTCGGTATCACGATCGTCAGAAATTCCTACTCACTTAACGTCTTCAACAGATACAACTACGCATACAAATCACATCAATATCATTACAAATCTCATATCTCCACTATAAATAACAATTGATCACCACAACAATCACATCACTGATCTACTATTCAGGGATCATCACAATTCATCATCACTATCATCCATACACTACTCTATTATCACTACACTATTCATTGATAACACTACTATCATTATAGCACGAACACTTCATCAGTATCACCATCACCTTACATTGATCACTCACACTATCATCATCACCTCACCTAACACTATCACTTCACTCACCACACAATCATATCACCACACTATCATTATCACTATCACTATCATGATCACCACATCATACTACACTATCATGATCACGACACTATCAGTATCACCTCACACTATCACATCACACACTATCACTCACACACAATCACATCACACACTCACCACCAACTATCACTCCAATATCACTACACATCTATCACCTCATAGCGTATATCACTGGTCATCACTCACATATCACCTCCCAACATACCTCAACCTATACAACTTCTATACCTTATTATCACCGCTTCACTACTAAACCTATACTAATACGCTGTCACTCATACCCTCATACTCACTATACCCTCAATACCCCCTCACTCTGTCAGTACCAGAGCGACCAGATTAATAATACTACCTCTACCCTACCATACCTACACTAAACCTCAATATACCAGCTAGTACATACTAACTCATACCCTATCACTACTATACTCATACCCCTACTACAACCTCCTATAACCTCTATCACCCTTCTGCTCAGTACCCTTCATACACTATCACCGCTGTACTATCATATACCCTCACCATACTCTCAGTATACTGACATTACACCTCATGATAACGCATGAATACATCATACCGACTGTTCAGACGCTGTATCAGTCGAGTACCTACTGTCACCGCTGTCTGTCAGTACCCGCTGTCTACCCTGCTGTGTCTGTCAGTACCTCGCTGTCACCGCTGTGCTATCATACCTGCTGTCACCTCTGGTGTCTGCCTGTATCGCTGTCACCTGCTATCTGCATACCGCTTCACCGATAGTTCTTCAGTACCTCTTGCCATCACCTCTGTGTCTTCAGTACCGCTGTCACCCTCATTCTCATATCATACCCTACGCTGATCACCGCTGTTAGTGTCAGTATCGCTGTCACCGCTGTGTCTGTCAGTATCGCTGTTACGCTGTGTCTTCAGACGTACCGCTGTCACCACTTGTCTTCAGTACCGCTGTCACCGCTGTATCTTCAGTACACGCTGTCACCGCTGTCTGTCAGTACCGTCTGTCACCGCTGTGTCTGTCAGTACCGCTGCACCTGCTGTGTCTGTCAGTACCGCTGTCACCGCTGTGTCTGTCAGTACCGCTGTCACCGCTGTGTCTGTCAGTACCGCTGTCACCGCTGTATCTGTCAGTACCGCTGTCACCGCTGTGTCTGTCAGTACTCGCGCTGTCACCGCAGTGTCTGTCAGTACCGCTGTCACCGTCTGTGTCTGTCAGTACCGACTGTCACCGCTGTGTCTGTCAGTACCGCTGTCACCGCTGTGTCTGCCAGTATCGCTGTCACCGCTGTGTCTGTTAGTACCACTGTCACCGCTGTGTATGTCAGTACCGCTGCCACCGCTGTGTCTGTCAGTACCGCTGTCACCGCTGTGTCTGTCAGTACCAGCTGCCACCGCTGTGTCTGTCAGTACCACTGTCACCGCTGTGTCTGTCAGTACCGCTGTCACCGCTGATGTCTGTTAGTACCACTGTCACCGCTGTGTATGTCAGTATCGATGTCACCGCTGTGTCTGTCAGTACCACTGTCACCGCTGTGTCTGTCAGTACCCGCTGCCACCGCTGTGTCTGTCAGTACCACTGTCACCGCTGTGTTTGTCAGTATCGCTGTCACCGCTGTGTCTGTCAGTACCACTGTCACCGCTGTGTCTGTCAGTACCGCTGCCACCGCTGTGTCTGTCAGTACCACTGTCACCGCTGTGTTTGTCAGTATCGCTATCACCGCTGTATCTGTCAGTGCCACTGTCACCGCTGTGTATGTCAGTACCGCTGTCACCGCTGTGTCTGTCAGTACCCGCTGTCACCGCTGTGTCTGTCAGTACTACTGTCACCGCTGTGTATGTCAGTACCGCTGTCACCGCTGTGTCTGTCAGTACCGCTGTCACCGCTGTGTATGTCAGTATCGCTGTCACCCGCTGTGTCTGTCAGTACCGCTGTCACCCGTTGTGTCTGTCAGTACCCGCTGTCACCGCTGTGTCTGTCAGTACCGCTGTCACCCGCTGTGTATGTCAGTATCGCTGTCACCGCTGTGTCTGTCAGTATCGCTGTTACGGCTGTGTCTGTCAGTACCGCTGTCACCACTGTGTCTGTCAGTACCGCTGTCACCGCTGTATCTGTCAGTACCGCTGTCACCGCTCGTGTCTGTTAGTACCCGCTGTCCACCGCTGTGTCTGTCGGTATCACTGTCACCGCTGCGTCTGTCAGTATCGCTGTCACCGCTGCTGTGTATGTCAGTACCGCTGTCACCGCTGTCACCAGTGTGTCTGTCAGTACCACTGTCACCGCTGTGTCTGTCAGTACCGCTGGTCACCGCTGTCACCGCTGTGTCTGGCAGTACCGCTGTCACCGCTCTGTATGTCAGTTATCGCTGTCACCGCTGTGTCTGTCAGTACCGCTGTCACCGCTGTCACCGCTGTATCTGTCAGTACCGCTGTCACCGCTATGTCTGTCAGTATCGCTGTCACCGCTGTGTCTGTCAGTACCGCTGTCACCGCTGTGTCTGTCAGTACCGCTGTCACCGCTGTGTCTGTCAGTATCGCTGTTACGGCTGTCTGTCAGTACCGCTGTCACCGCTGTGTCTGTCAGTACCGCTGTGACCGCTGTGTCTGTCAGTACCCGCTGTCACCAGTGTGTCTGTCAGTACCGCTGTCACCGCTGTGTCTGTCAGTACCGCTGTCACCCGCTGTGTCTGTCGGCGGGCCGTGCTCTGTCAGGACGGCTTCTATCACGACGCGTGGTCGGCCGGACAGCAGGGCTGACAGATCGGCTGCAGTCGGCCGGGGACCCGGACATGTCGGATTTACTTATCAAGCGACGCGCGGCGGCCGGGCGATTGATGGACCCCCCGCGGCGACGCTCCGATTCACGCAAAAATCAACGGGGAAATTCTGAAGCAATGGAAGCGCTCGTAAACGATTTTACGCCGCGATGGAGCGTGAAACTCGCCATAGGCATAGCCATGAAGAGATTTACGTCACCACATGGAGCGGGCCGGTGTCGAGCCGCGGCTGTGGACGGGCTCCCCAGGGGCCGCGGCACTATCTGACGGCGTCAGAAGTCATCGGTCAAAGGTTTTGGCGTCAGATTTGACAGGTCAAACCCCACAGATTTTGTGGTATGTCACAGATATCATGATTGATTTACCATCTTCCTATCAAAAAGTGGATTCTGTTGTACTTCCAATGCCATGACATGAATGTTCTTATGACACACAAAATGACTAATGACAAACAAAATGACTCGTGATCGAGATAGTACAGAACTTGCACCACACGAGTGGTTTATCGAAGTATATACGCATATTCTCACTCTATAAGTAACGCCGTGACATGGTGACAATGGTGAAAATGGTGAAGTTAATCTGACGGCGTCAGAAGTCATCGGTCAAAGGTTTTGGCGTCAGATTTGACAGGTCAAACCCCACATATTTTGTGGTATGTCACAGATATCATGATTTATTTACCATCTTCCTATCAAAAGGTGGATTCTGTTGCACTTCCAATGCCATGACATGAATGTACTTATGACAAACAAATGACTAATGACAAACAAAATGACTCGTGATCGAGATAGTACAGAACTTGCACCACACGAGTGGTTTATCGAAGTATATACGCATATTTTCACTCTATAAGTAACGCCGTGACATGGTGACAATGGTGAAAATGGTGAAGTTAATGGCGCAATGCCTATTTTAGAATGTTAACTGGGGGATGCCGCAGTTGTCCCGCAGTAGTCAGCAGAATTCTCCCCCCCCCCCCCAGTCACGAAAATTTTCCCACCCTGAAAAATATAGGAACTTAATATTATGCTCCATAATGAATACTTTGATAATTATTGCACTTAAAAACTTCCCTTTTTTGCATCAAAATAACGTAATTAAAGAAAACTTCATAATATACTTCCAAGTTTTGTGGACAGACATATTTTGCTGCCACGATCTTTTTGCGAAAGTATCGCGCAAGTTTCAATTCAATCGGTAAGGCCTTGCGTCTCGAAAAACGAGAATCTCTTGCCTAGTGATAGTATTTGCTTTTTTGGTCCCAACAATCGTAAAAGCTTAATAAATGTATCATTTAGGGGAGACCGGGGTCAAGTGTAGCACGGGGCAATTGTAACAGGGGACCTAGTTCCGAAACCCGCCGACGGACGGTGCTGGCGGCACAACCGGATATGCGCAGTCAGCTGCTGCCTTTCCTCATGGAGTTTGAAGTCGGTGCGGCGAGTGAGTCGAGTGCTGTTCATAATTATATGTTTTTGAGGGTGTCTTGTAACTTTTATTAAATTTTAGAATATGGTTACCTCATTGCTGTATCTTAGTATGTACAGATTTAAGAGTTTGAGTAGGCGGAGGGAGTGGGTCCAATTGGCCGGAAGTTGAGTGCCGTAGCTGCCGCCCAAGCCACCTCGTTTTACGTCAGTTTCGTTTCAAAGATGGCGCGGCGTGACGGGGATAATTGTAACATTTTTGCTGGGGTGAAATGTAACAGTGTTACAATTGACCCCTATGGCCATACTACCAGTAAAACGCCCCTATTGGGTCGGGAACCGAGCGTGCCTACGCCTGCGTGAGCGTGCCCACTCCTGCGCGAGCGTGAAGCCTACGCCCGAGTCACCGGTATTACTGCTGCTCGACAACCACGCGTCTCACCTCAGTGTGGAGGTCCCCGACCTGGCGAAAGACAGCGGAGTAGTTATGCTCACTTTTCCTTCCCACTGTTCCCACCGCCTACAGACTGCCTCCGGACAGAAGCGTGTTCGGGCCGTTTACGAGGAGCCGTTCCACTCAGATGGATGCGTGGATGAGATGCAACCCAGGAAAGACGACCAGCATCTACGATATCCCTCAGATCGCTTTGGAGGCCAGGGTTTCGACTTCGGCGTTCACCCCAAGTAACATCCAGAGTGGCTTCCGGACAACAGGCATCAGTCCATGCAATCCGGATATATTCACCGACGAAGACTTCGCACTGAGCGACGTTACAGACCGACCAAAAAATGGAACAGAATGCACCCACCCCCAGCCAATCAGGCATCCGAGGGCGTAGCCACATAGGACATAACACTTCCTGCAAAGACTGGTCTATCAGGTATCGGACAGGCTGATCCATCGGTGATCGAACAGCCTCATCCATCGGGAATCGAACAGTCTGGTCCATCAGGGATCGAACAGCCTGTTCCCTCGTGGATCGAACAGCCTGGCCCATCACGGATAAACAGCCTGGGCCATCCGGAATTGAACAGCCTAATCCATCAGGGATCAAACAGCCTAATCCATCAGGGATTGAACAGCCTGGTCAATCGGGGATCGAACAGTCTGTTATATCAAGGATCGTACAGCCCAGTCCAGCTGCTATCGACAAAAGTTGATATCACGACACCATTCGTTAACATGGTACAATTGACCCCGGGTGCTGTTACAATCGACCCCGTACCTGGGGTCGATTGTAACAGCTGAAGTGACTTTTTCATACCGAAATGTCGACCCCCTAAAAGTAGTTATTTCAGAATCATTGCACATCTGCTACAGAGGCAAAACAGAAACGTTTGTGAAAATCCGAGAAAAAGTGATCTAGCCCAAGACGTTTTGACTCCAGAATCGAAAATGTAAAAATGCTACAATTGACCCCGGTCTCCCTACAAATGCTTCAACATTTTACAAAACAATTATATCAAGTAGCAATACACCGTTCGTCGTCGTCCCGCACTACATTGATACGATATGCTGTGAGACGTATTTGCATTGTATTTATCTCTGAGCTTCAACCGGAGAACAACTTTTGATATAAGAAAATTATATACCGGTGCCCTTAAACATAAATAATCGTATAATCATCACCATCATCAGCATCAGCATCAGCATCATCAACAACAACATCACCATCGTTATCATCACCATCAAGACTCGAACTTGACTCATATGAATACATGAAGTGAATCCAATCATAATAGCTTCCAGTTCTTGGAATAAGTTCGTCTACTTGGACATTATAATTGATAAACTCATATAGTAATATGCCCGCATTGTGAAGCTCCATCCATTATTGTTTCGAAAGCCTTCTATTGATGACAATTTATATGTGATTAGCGAAACTTACAGCGCTGTAAGTTGTAACTAACCCTTGTTAAGAGGCGTTATTTAATCCTATTTGTAACAGGCTCCTGGCTACCCCTATTTGTAACAGGGGGAGGGCGGATTCCGCCCCCCCCCCCCCCCGGAGATCTCGAGATCTACCCGTCCGATTTTCAAAAATGAAACGGTGTTTGGTTCCCCTCAACACGATCTACATTTCTATATAATAATAACAAAATGATAGGGGGCAACAGGGGGGCAAAAACTACAAATTTTAGTGGTATTTTTTATCCAACATAGCTTTCATGTTTATCGACCGATTTTAACACAACTAATACGGATCGATAGAGATTGAAATGGAAATTGATATATGACGGTGGCGTTTGAAAATTCAAAAATCATAGGCGTGTGCAGGTCACTAAATATGGGGGTGAAGTAAATGCGTAATAAAACAATTCTCTATGTTGTTTTTTTGATAAATGAAATGGCATGTGATTGTGACATTAGACAAAACAGTTAAAAATCATATTTTTTACCATAGGCGGTACCAGGTTAGTGAAAAAGGGGGTCAAATTGGAGAGAAAAAAAATATTAACCGCAGACAAGTTGCTACCCAGCACTATAGATATGTTACTGATCGTAGATAGTTCCTTTTTGCATGTTGTACTTCATCATAGGCGTATCCAGGATCCAAACTGGGGCGGCGCAAGACCTTTTGATAAGTATATTATCCGCTATTATGATACTAACTAGTCAACAGTGACTATTTCACTTACAACTTCAATTAGCATTGCTTACCCCCCTTTTAACCTACCTGGACTCGCCTATTATCTTATAATCGTTCTTAGAGCAGCCTATGGTGCGTGTTTCATCCGAAAACTGCAGTATGTTATGTCATTGTACGCCCATGCCTCTTAGTTTCCTTGCAATAATATGACCCCCTTTCTTCCATTCCTGAGCGCGCCTCCGAAAAAAGACTTTATTCCCTCTTCTGGCCTCATATGTGTATATATCATTATAAGCTAACTGTCTATTGCGCCGTTATCGCTGGCATGTCATCATCACCATGCCAGTCACTCTCCTTTTCATGTTCCTGAACACGCCCCTGAAACTCTATATGTAATAAATTATGCAGATAATGGAAGCAGAAGCTATCTTTTACATCTTAATAGCTATAAATTCCCCTTACATTGCTCTATTTGCTTCCCGCCAAGCATGGTATACTTCCTGGACCCCCCCCCCCTTTTTCAAGCCCCTGAAACCGCCTCTGCCATGCAATTTTTCTGATATTTCATTAACATCAACTAATTTTCACTTGTTTCAATCACCGTAAACCAATGTAACTCTTTCATACTTGAGGCAGTTAGGAAGAAACCGTGAAGATCGCATTTCCGTATTATCGCCAAATATCGCCTCCGAACCCACCATAAACTGTGCCCTGGAACCGCCTCTGTTCAAGTTAAGAACTCAAAATTTTGACTCCAAATGCGGTATTCAATTCTAGGAAAAGTTCCAAAATTTAATGGGCCTGCTCCCAGCCGTTCCGGAGATATCTGCGAAAACATGAGGGGGCGGAATCCACCACCCCCCCCCCCCCCCCCTGTTACAAATAGGGTTAAAATATACTTTGAAATGTGGAAATACTATTCCACTAAGCAAAAAACGTTACACCCCGCTAGCAAGCAGTGAAATACTGCCAAACACGGCTCAATTATTTGATTTGATTTTGATTTTGAATGAATTCTTTAGCATATGGATTACGTCTTTTTACCTTTGTAAAATGAAAGGCACGTTTGCCAAATTATCCAATTCCCCCCCCCCCCACACACACACACACACACACACACATACACACGGTAACCGGATAAAGGTTCGTAAACATAAGGTTCATAACGGAAAACGTTCGTAAGCAAAGGTTCGTATGCAAAGGTTCGTATCGGATAAGATTCGTATGGGATAAAGTTCGTAACGGCTAACGTTCGTAATGGAAAAGGTTCGTATCGGATAAAGTTCGCATTCAAAAAGTTTCTAACGGATCGTATGCAAAAGGTTCGTTTGCTGAAGTTCGTAAAGGAAAAAGTTCGTAATGGAAAAGTTCGTAAGCAAAGGTTCGTATGCAAAGGTTCGTATCGGATAAGGTTCGTGTGGGATAAAGTTCGTAACGGCTAAAGTTCGTGATGGAAAAGGTTCGTATCGGATAAAGTTCGTATCGAAAAAGTTCGTAACGGATACAGTTCGTATGCAAAAGGTTCGTATGCAAAGGTTCGTATCGGATAAGGTTCCGAACCTTTGCTTACGAACTTTTTTCCGTTACGAACCTTATGTTTACGAACTTTTGTCCGGTTACCGTTACCCTTCCGAACGGAGAGAGATGAGAGACACCGTAAACAGTAACGTGTTGCCCGTTATAAGGACAATAGGTTCGTATCGAATACAGTTCGTATTAAAAAAAAGTCGTTACTGTTTACGGTGTCTCTCTACTTCTCTCCGTTCGGAAGGGTAACGGTAACCAGACACGAGTTCGTAAACATAAGGTTCGTAACGGAAAAAGTTCGTGAGCAAAGGTGGGAACCTATACCCGATACGAACCTTTGCATACGAACCTTTGCTTACGAATTTGTTTTATTTACGAACTTCCGCATACGAACCTTTTGCATACGAACTTTATCCGTTACGAACTTTTTTAATACGAACTTTATCCGATACGAACCTTTTCCATTACGAACTTTAGCCGTTACGAACTTCATCCCATACGAACCTTATCCGATACGAACCTTTGCATACGAACCTTTGCATACGAACCTTTGCTTACGAACTTTTTCCATTACGAACTTTTTCCTTTACGAACTTCAGCATACGAACCTTTTGCATACGAACTTTATCCGTTACGAACTTTTTGAATACGAACTGTATCCCATACGAAATTTTTCCATTACGAACTTTAGCCGTTACAAACTTTATCCCATACGAACCTTATCCGATACGAACCTTTGCATACGAACCTTTGCTTACGAACCTTTCCGTCACGAACCTTATGTTTACCAACTTTGGTCCGGGAAGCCCCCCCCCCCCCCCCACACACACACACTGACATTTCCTTAAAATAGGCCCTGTGATGGCGTCGTTGTTCTGTTACGTTGCTGAAATTTGTAAGCGAAGCATGTTCAATTTCGTGAAAATTTAGCAAACATATTAAGATATCTGGAGAGAAGGAAAGGCTTATTATTTTGTATTATTCAAACGAACTTAGCGGCGCTAAAGCAGGTTGACGGCACTGGGAGTCGCCTGCCCAGCGGCGGCGAATCCACGGGGGTATGCGGGGGGCGGCGGCGACTCCATGGGGGTATGCGGGGGCGACGGCGACTCAACGAGGGTATGGGAGGGCGGCGGCGACTCCACGGGGGGTATGGGAGCGACGGCGACTCCACGGGGGTATGCGGGGGGGGCGACGGCGACTCCACGGGGGTATGGGAGGGGCGGCGGGTCACCGGAGGGCCGGGCGGGGGAGGGGAACCGGAGAGGACGGGGGAAGCAGAGGGAGGCGGAGGAGGGGATGGTACGAGCCAGAGTACCTACGAGCGGCGGGCCTCGGGCGGTCCGAACACAGACCCACAGTGAGGCCGTGGAGCGCAGAGCGCACGCAGGCGTCAAGTGTGCAATTTTAGCTCTGGAGGGCCACCTTAGGTTTGGCGAGAACGGATGACCACGGACCGACAAACCAGAGGTCTAGGGCTGGACGAAATAAAGGGCTTAAAGTGGGAACAAAGACGATGAAACCGATCGGTCGGTCACCAGGCATTATGACACCGTCTTTAATTGACCATGCACGAGGTTAAAACACTTCAGATAACACCACCGCATAAACATTTGATACCATGCCATCGATGGCCTGTGTTCTTCTCAAGAGACCCTAGCTCGGACGGTGTTAGTAAACGCATATTCTCCACAGGAATGTTACCAGAATGACGGGCTGATACAGCGATCCCGTTACAGGTAAGACAATCGAAAGTTAAATCCACCAACCTCTATGACGTCACCGTCACCAGAGACACAACTGGTGCCTGGTGATTACTACTGTGACTGTGACTGTGACTGTGACTGTGACTGTGACTGCGGATACCCGATGTCAGTCAAGAACAGAACACCTCAATAGAACGCCTCACTCCCGGGACGAACACTCCGGCCCCCGCTCAGTTGCGACCCCGGCCACCAGGCGTCTCCAGCGGCGCGTCTGCCGCCGCCGCCGCCGGCCAGTACGGTCAGTCTGGTGTCACCAGTCCCGTTGACGGTCGGTGGCGTGGGGCTCGGATGGTCGTGGGCGCCGCGCGCTGCCATGGCTGTCCGGGCGCTGCTGATGCCGGCACTGCTGGTGCTGGTGCTGGTGCCGCGGCCGACCCTCAGTCGCCCGGGCAGCCCCAGCCGCTCGCACGACCTGGGCACCAACGTCTCCGACGTCCTCAACAACCTGATGAGCGAGAATAAGTACGACAGGAGGATCCGGCCAGGATTCGGCGGTGAGTTCCAAGGGCCCGACCAGGGTCAGACTTGGATGTCCAATTATGTTCTGAGTTCTGATATGAGACCTCCTCCAAAGCGGCCTGCACGTGGGTCGCTCTGCTCGTAAATAATTCCGCTCTCGTGTGTTCAGCCCGATGGAAAGCAGATAACCCGTAAATCCATGGTGCTTAGGCCGGACGCAGATCGACCAGCCGACTGAGGTCACAGGAGGTCACAGGAGGACCGGCTGAGGTCACAGGAGGAACGGCTGAGGTCATGCATGCGTCGTGCCGGCACGCCACTGGCACTGGCAGTAATTAGAGACGGCCGGAGTCGAGCGGAGTGGAGGGGGAGTGTCCGCCGGAGCGGGGCGAGGCGGGCTCTCGCAGAGACGTGGTGTCATGAGGTCACGGTGTCCTGTCAGGTGTCATGGTGTCATCATCATGGTGGCCCGGCCCTGTAGTGGGGCGATGTGACAGTCAACGGTGTGGGGTAGTGTGCTGATGTGACGCTGTGGCGATGATGTGGTGTGGTGGTGTGGCGATGTGACTGATGATGTGACTGTGTGATGATGTGATGGTGTGGCGATGTGAGTGTGATGATGTGAAGATGTGACTGTGATGAATGATGATATCATGATGTGACGCTGTGGCGATGATGTGGTGTAATGGTGTGGCGATGTGACTGTGATGATGTGATGATGTGAAGATGTGACTGTGTGATGAATGATGTGATGTGACTGTGTGATGTGATGATGTGACGGTGTGGCGATGTGATAATATGATGGTGTGGCGATTAATGTGATGTGACTGTGAATATGTGACTGTGTGATGATGTGATGGTGTGACGGTGTAGCGGACAGCGGTCTTTGTAGCTTGTGACGTAATACAATTTAACATTGGTATTCGTAGAAAATTACGACTGCATGCAGCAGTGAACGGTGCCATGGGTCATGAGCGAGATTAATTTGTGCTACCAGTCAGTCGAGCGGATTGCCAATGTTCCGGGCCAGTAGGCCATTACTGATGACGTCATCTATCACTAATGATGCGATATTATGCTGCTACTTAGTTCAGTTTATATCTTCTGCTTAGATGTCGCCATCGAAGCAATATAAAATACTTGGTCTTCATGTTGACGGAGTTAAACCAGAGTGTGCACAAAACTGTTCGCAGTGTGCGTAAGGCAATATTCATGCAGAAAATTAACAGAGTAATACAGCTGCTTCCGAGTTCAGGGTCTCGGAGAATCCGAGCAGTATCGTGGAAGCGATAAATATCCTAGCACAATTGAAAAGTTCCCGAAGCATGACAGCCGTGGCTGTGTTGCTGCCCGTGCCAACGGGGTCGGTCACCTCACACATGCCGTTTGATGTTTGTTGATTCGCCGTCGATCCCCGTTCCTGTGTTGTGTATGAACAATAGCCCGCGCTTGACCGGGGTCTCAGCAGAACACCATTGACCCGGAGGGGGAGGGGGGGGGGGGGTATTGACCCCCCCCCCCCCTCGTTATCTTCGGAACCAATTATTGCAGCGAGACGCGCAACGCGCCATTCGCAAGCTCTCAATGAGACGCATCTAAGGCATACTCGAAATTTTCGAATTGAGGTCACATATCAGGTCAAGGTCGGGTCAAAGGTCAAAATGGAGGCATTTGAGTTTATGGACCATACTTTCCATACAAAGCCTTTGATTGTGACCATGATCACCCAAAGTCCTCCCAAAGGTATAATACACATCCCGCATGACCTAAAATGAGCTTGTTGGCAAAGGTCAAGGTCATGGTCAGGTAACAAAAGGTCACTATACGCAGGAAAAAATCCGAAAGTCATGCAATATATGTTTTATGGGCTATTTTACACGTAGCATTCGATAGTTATGGTCATTTAACCATCTGACATCATGTAAGTGAAGTTAGTGTCAAGCTTAGGTGAAGTTCAGGTCACACACATATGGTCAAAATTTGAAATTGATAAATATAAATACAAAATGCATGTTTCTAGACCAGTTTAGCCGCAGAAATACAGTGCTGGTTTATTTGTCTTTATCTGGTCAATAAAAGCAAAAAAACGCAATTTCACAGTATGACGTCATGAGTCACATATGGTCCAAAAAAACATACAAAAGGCATGTTTCTAGACCAGTTTTGTCTCAGAAATACAGTGCTGGCATTTATTTGTATTTATCTGGTCAATAAAAGCCAAAAACACAATTTCACAATATGACGCCATGAGTTACTCATACTTAGGGAGCCATAAGTCATTCAAAAAGCGATATTCATTTGCAATTTGTTTTGTATATTTCTTGAACACCATTCTTTCACATATATTTCGTTTTTGTATATTAAAAAAAAAAATACAAAAGATTTTCCCCCAAAAAAATACAATACAAAAATGGGCACATAAACCAAAGATTTTAAAATTACGAGATAGTAGTTTAATAAGACGTTTAATTTCCTATTTTCCGTTCTTTTGGTTTTAGTTTATCTTAAAATGTCATCATTTTACAGCTGCTTAGAGTTGGAGTGATTTTATCACTAATTTCGCGTAAAGTAACGTCACAAAATAGTGTATATCTTTTATATATAAAAAGTGGACGAAATAGCTTGAATTTGTCTGAGCCTACGTAGAATTGATGTGGAAGAAGGTACTGAAAGTCTCAGGTTGATATATCTTGCACGGTTTTTAAGTTATCGCGAATATTCGACAGGGGGGGAATATTTCGCCCCCCCCCCCCCCGGTCAAGCGTGGGATATAACGCCGTGTCGTCGTGTCGCTTGCCGCTGTCGCTGGGCCGTCGGTAGCGGTATGGCCACTGTCGACGCTCTGTCGGAAGCTGGGCCGTCGGTGGCGGTATGGCCACTGTCGACGCTCTGTCGGAAGCTGGGCCGTCGGTGGCGGTATGGCCACTGTCGACGCTATGTCCAAGCTGGGCCGTCGGTGGCGGTATGGCCACTGTCCACGCTCTGTCGGAAGCTGGGCCGTCGGTGGCGGTATGGCCACTGTCGACGCTCTGTCGAAGCTGGGCCGTTGGTGGCGGTATGGCCACTGTCGACGCTCTGTCGAAGCTGGGCCGTCGGTGGCGGTATGGCCACTGTCGACGCTCTGTCGAAGCTGGGCCGTCGGTGGCGGTATGGCCACTGTCGACGCTCTGTCGAAGCTGGGCCGTCGGTGGCGGTATGGCCACTGTCGACGCCCTGTCGAATCTGGGCCGTCGGTGGCGGTATGGCCACTGTCGACGCTCTGTCGAAGCTGGGCCGTCGGTGGCGGTATGGCCACTGTCGACGCTCTGCCGAAGCTGGGCCGTCGGTGGCGGTATGGCCACTGTCGACGCTCTGTCGAATATGGGCCGTCGGTGGCGGTATGGCCACTGTCGACGCTCTGTCGGAAGCTGGACCGTCTGTGGCGGTATGGCCACTGTCGACGCTCTGTCGAAGCTGGGCCGTCGGTGGCGGTATGGCCACTGTCGACGCTCTGTCGGAAGTTGGACCGTCGGTGGCGGTATGGCCACTGTCGACGCTCTGTCGAAGCTGGGCCGTCGGTGGCGGTATGGCCACTGTCGACGCTCTGTCGAAGCTGGGCCGTCGGTGGCGGTATGGCCACTGTCGACGCTCTGTCGAAGCTGGGCCGTCGGTGGCGGTATGGCCACTGTCGACGCTCTGTCGAAGCTGGGCCGTCGGTGGCGGTATGGCCACTGTCGACGCCCTGTCGAATCTGGGCCGTCGGTGGCGGTATGGCCACTGTCGACGCTCTGTCGAAGCTGGGCCGTCGGTGGCGGTATGGCCACTGTCGACGCTCTGTCGAAGCTGGGCCGTCGGTGGCGGTATGGCCACTGTCGACGCTCTGTCGAATCTGGGCCGTCGGTGGCGGTATGGCCACTGTCGACGCTCTGTCGAAGCTGGGCCGTCGGTGGCGGTATGGCCACTGTCGACGCTCTGTCGAAGCTGGGCCGTCGGTGGCGGTATGGCCACTGTCGACGCTCTGTCGGAAGTCGCACGTCATGTCAGCTTCCCGGCGATGGAGCTGTACTCAGAGAACTCAGCTGGTCACTGAGCTCAACAGAGCTATCGAATTAATAACAAACTAACTTACCCTTTACTGCGTGGTTAAGTTAAATAGTACCGAGATGACAATTGCAATCTTTCTGGGAGCTGCATCAAAATACTGAGGATGGTTTAAACTGAGGATGGTTTAAACTTAGTATGGTTTAAAACTGAGATGGTGTAAAACTGAGATGGTTTTACTGAGGATGGTTTAAAATGTTTGGATGGACTACACGTGTTCTTTAAGGAATTGCCGTTAACAGAAACATGATATCTTGTTCTTAGCTAAGGGGTTGGGCTAGTCGTATCACTCCATCCATGCCCTTGTAAGCAGACTCGGGTTAATATTCGTTCTGCTGGCATTGGGATCGGTCTCGGCTGTTGACAGGGATGGTTCATGTTTCGCTACAGGCAGGTGACTTGCTCATTGTTACCAGTTGTTTTCAGGACTGCCTGATAAATAACATGTTCTGTTCAACTACTCAGATCTGGGCATTTAAAATGATGCATTGATGTATTTCTAAATCGTAAAATAGACTAGGAACCCCCAAAACTGGCATGTTCTCTGATTTATGCAAACCATTAAACTCGATGATATGCAGTTATCAGGATTTATGTTCGGCGATCCAGATCGTGATTTCCTTTTCAATCTCGTCTTGCCATTATATTTCTATCGGCCGATTTCTATCGCGCCACTATAGTGCTGGTGTCTGTCAGAGTCTGGAGACAGCACCCCGTCCTCATGTCAGAAGCTGGAGACAGCACTCCGTCCTCCTGTCAGAGGCTGGAGACAGCACCCTGTCCTCCTGTCAGAGGCTGGAGACAGCACCCTGTCCTCCTGTCAGAGGCCGGAGACAGCACTCCGTCCTCCTGTCAGAGACTGGAGACAGCACCCCGTCCTCATGTCAGAGGCTGGAGACAGCACCCTGTCCTCCTGTCAGAGGCTGGAGACAGCACCCTGTCCTCCTGTCAGAGGCTGGAGACAGCACCCCGTCCTCATGTCAGAAGCTGGAGACAGCACTCCGTCCTCCTGTCAGAGGCTGGGGACAGCACCCTGTCCTCATGTCAGAAGCTGGAGACAGCACTCCGTCCTCCTGTCAGAGACTGGAGACAGCACCCCGTCCTCATGTCAGAAGCTGGAGACAGCACTCCGTCCTCCTGTCAGAGGCTGGAGACAGCACTCCGTCCTCCTGTCAGAGGCTGGAGACAGCACCCTGTCCTCCTGTCAGAGGCTGGAGACAGCACCCTGTCCTCCTGTCAGAGGCTGGAGACAGCACTCCGTCCTCCTGTCAGAGGCCGGAGACAGCACCCTGTCCTCCCGTCAGAGGCCGGAGACAGCACTCCGTCCTCCTGTCAGAGGCTGGAGACAGCACTCCGTCCTCCTGTCAGAGGCTGGAGACAGCACCCTGTCCTCCCGTCAGAGGCTGGAGACAGCACTCCGTCCTCCTGTCAGAGGCTGGAGACAGCACCCTGTCCTCCTGTCAGAGGCTGGAGACAGCACTCCGTCCTCCTGTCAGAGGCCGGAGACAGCACTCCGTCCTCCTGTCAGAGACTGGGGACAGCA
>JAXIVJ010016830.1:0-2500 GCA_036785665.1 Chirona hameri | reverse complement strand
CCTCCCTTCCCCTCCCTTCCCCTCCCTTCCCCTCCCTTCCCCTCCCTTCCCCTCCCTTCCCATCCCTTCCCCTCCCTTCCCCTCCCTTCCCCTCCCTTCCCCTCCCTTCCCATCCCTTCCCCTCCCTTACCCTCCCTTCCCCTACCTTACCCTCCCTTCCCCTCCCTTCCCCTCCCTTCCCCTCCCTTCCCCTCCCTTCCCCTCCCTTCCCCTCCCTTCCCCTCCCTTCCCCTCCCTTCCCCTCCCTTCCCCTCCCTTCCCATCCCTTCCCTCCATTCCCCTCCCTTCCCCTCCCTTCCCCTCCCTTCCCATCCCTTCCCTCCCTTCCGCTCTCTTCCGCTCCCTTCCGCTCCCTTCCGCTCCCTTTCGCTCCCTTCCGCTCCCTTCCGCTCCCTTCCGCTCCCTTCCGCTCCCTTCCGCTCCCTTCCCTTCCCTCCCTTCCCTCCCTTCCCTCCCTTCCCTCCCTTCCCTCCCTTCCCTCCCTTCCCTCCCTTCCCTCCCTTCCCTCCCTTCCCTCCCTTCCCTCCCTTCCCTTCCCTCCCTTCCCTCCCTTCCCTCCCTTCCCTCCCTTCCCTCCCTTCCCTCCCTTCCCTCCCTTCCCTCCATTCCCTCCTTCCCTCCCTTCCCTCCCTTCCCTTCCCCATACCTTCCCCTCACTTCCCCTCCCTTCCCCTCCCTTCCCCTCCCCTCCCCTCCCTTCCCCTCCATTACCCTCCCTTCCCATCCCTTCTCCTACATCCCCTCCCTTCATCTCCCTTCCCCTCCCTTCCCCTCCCTTATCTTCCCCTCCCCTCCCTTCCCCTCCCTTCACCTCCCTTCCCCTCCCTTCCCTTCCCCTCCCTTCCCCTCCCTTCCCCTCCCTTCCCCTCCATTCCCCTCCCTTCCCCTCCATTCCCCTCCCTTCCCCTCCCTTCCCCTCCCTTCCCCTCCCTTCCCCTCCCTTCCCCTCCCTTCCCCTCCCTTACCCTCCCTCCCCCCACTTCCCCTCCCTTACACTCCCTTCCCCTCCCTTCCCCTCCCTTCCCCTCCCTTCCCCTCCCTTACCCTCCCTTCCCACCCATTCCCCTCCCTTCCCCTCCCTTCCCCTACCTTCCCCTCCCTTCCCCTCACTTCCCCTATCTTCCTATCCCTTCCCCTCTCTCCCCTTCCCCTCCCTTCCCTTCCCTTCCCCTCCCTTCCCCTCCCTTCCCCTCCCTCCCCCTTCCCATCCATTCCCCTCCCTTCCCCTCCCTTCCCTTCCCTTCCCTTCCCCTCCCTTCCCCTCCCTTCCCCTCCCTTCCCCTCCCTTCCCCTCCCTTCCCCTCCCTTCCCCTCCCTTCCCCTCCCTTCCCTCCCCTTCCCATCCCTTCCCATCCCTTCCCTTCATTCTGCTCCCTTCCCTCCCTTCCCTCCCTTTCCTCCCTTCCCTCCCTTCCCTCCCTTCCCTCCCTTCCCTCCCTTCCCTCCCTTCCCTCCCTTCCCTTCCCTCCCCTCCCTTCCCTCCCTTCCCTCCCTTCCCTCCCTTCCCTCCCTTCCCTCCCTTCCCTCCCTTCCCTCCCTTCCCTCCCTTCCCTCCCTTCCCTCCCTTCCTCCCTCCCTTCCCTCCCTTCCCTCCCTTCCCTCCCTTCCTCTCTCCTCCTTTCCCTCCCTTTCCCTCCCTTTCCCTCCCTTTCCCTCCCCTTCCCTCCCTTTCTCTTCCTTTCCCTTCCTTTCCCTTCCTTTCCCTTCCGGATGGCAGCCCTCCCAGCCCCTTCCTTCCCCCTCCCTCGCCTCTCTCGCCTCCAGTGAGCCTCCTGGCGGCAGAGGCGGCGGCTTATCTGGCGCTGGCAACGACACCGTGGCTCTGCATTAACTGCAGGTTTTCTATTGTTTGCGGTTCGGATATTGCGCCATGTCAACGGTCAGGACGGTATATTTTCGTTTTATGACACTCGTTGGCATATCACCAGATGCCTAGGGCTTTGTTGGGGCTAATCCTTACGGCTCCGGCATATGCTACACCATAGGCATATATGCACTGGCGGATCTAGGGTTCGAGTTGAAGGGGACAATAATTTCGCACCGTTTCATCAACGGAAAGTTGTTGACCGGGGGAGGGGGTGAATACCCCCCCCCCCCCCCCCCCCCGATGTTCATGTGGGGGAGGACATTTGCCCATAATGCCCCTCTCCCCCTGGATCCGCTAGTGCATATATGTTGGGATCTTCGAAGCAGATTGCTGATAAAGTTATGCTAAATGTTGTCGTCATTGCTCAGCTAGCACGATAGACAGTCCGGTACACAGCTTACATGCTGCGCCGGGCACACGGTCATGTGCCTCATTATCAATGCTATATCGTCGCAGTCGTACACAACATAATCCAGAGTTCGTCACGGGCCGGGCTGGCCCCAGTGTCAGAGAAGTGGCCCGTTTCTCTTGGCCCGAACTTGAGAAGTGGCCCGAACTTGGAAGTTTTGTTCCGTGAAAACTTTGCCTGTAAATATTTTGTACGTGTCAGTCTGCAGGTGCAAATGGCTGACG
>JAXIVJ010016829.1:0-27800 GCA_036785665.1 Chirona hameri | reverse complement strand
TTTGCTTACATTCTAACTTTCGCTCATGCGGGATGTACCTCATACACTTGAGAGCACTTCGGGTCATAATGGTCGGCATCGAAGGCTTTGGATGGAAAGTATGATTCATACACTCAAATGCCTCGATTTTGACTTTTGACATGACCGTGACCTGACATGTGATCTTAAATTTGAAAGTTCGAGTATAGATTCGTTTCATTAAGAGCTTTGATTGCCGCCTTGTGCGTCTCGCTGCAATTACTGGTTTGGAAGATAACGAGGGGGCAGAATCAGAATCTGTCCCTCCCCTCCCCCCCCCCCCCCCTCCAGCGGGGCGTGTTCGGCTGAATATCCCAGCAGTGCGCGGGTTAAACGAATATTAGGTACATAAATAATTTGCCACTACTCATTTCCATCATATTTTTGGATGAGTGTGGGGTTGATAAATTATTTCACATCATCAAAGATGTCATCAAATCATCAAAATCGTACATCAAACAAAGATGTCATTTAGGCGGTGAACGAATTTGATAAGAGTTCCAGCCCACGGGTTATGCGACTTATCAGGACAACGTATATCATAGGCAAAGAAGCACACATCCTTACGCAAGCGGAATATTGTCCCGTTATGACACCCGTAGCAGTTCTTACGATTCACGACACACGCAACGATTCACGCTAATTCCCACTACAACACACTTGTCATTTTTGTGTTGACCGTACATCAGCCGCTCTGCTGTCACACATTGAGTGTGGGCAGAACATCGGCACACCTGTACGAGCTGACGGGCAGGTGAGCAGCCATCAGGTCATGCAGTCCGCCCATCACCGCCGCCTCCTCTGCTGTCTGTGGTCTCCGTGTGGCATCACGCTGGCCCTCTCCGCCCGCCGGGCAGACCGGTTTCGACACCGGCACCGCGGCAGGTCGACTCCCACAGCCTTGCCAATCGTGCAGAGACACCAAGGTTATGGCCTCGGCAAGCTGACCCCGCTGACCTGGCCGTCCCTTCTCCGCCTGGGACGCCGCCGATGGCAGCGACGGGACGCGGCGAGTTCGATGGCGGAAGCGGCAGCATGGTTCCCAGAGAGGAGGTGGAAATCGATGGAAACTTGATGTTCAATGGCGATAAATTGTGAAATCACTTCGCGAGAGAGGGAGAGAAAAAACACGCAGAAGGCATTGGTCCATCGATAGCTTCCCTAGACCACAGGCCGCAGAGCTTTCAAAAGATGAATGTTTGGTGTGGACTATTGTTCGTAATATGCATTTTGAAGGGTTTTAAATAGTATAAGAAGTCTTGTTGACTTCCACCTCCGCACCACAGTTTAACAGCATTTAGACGGTTGGCTTAATTGGCAATACAGCGAGCTTCTGTGGAACACCTGATGTTGAAAAGCCTTGCATTTAGGTGATATTTTGAACGGTACTCTGAATTATTGCTTCATGGTTCCTTGTTTCAATGTATCTACTTTCTTGTTCCGGGCTCGAGTCCTCGAATTTAACAATGAGTTCACAAGTAAGTACAAGGCCCTATAACAACAGGGAGTAGGTAGCACCAGAATTACCATCGAACATAAAGCCACGTGACAGAACATTTAGCAATGTCAGTCAATGCTCAAATAACCTTCTAAATCAGCGCGCGCACACATATTTGTATCGACACGAAATGTGTTAACGTTGAATGATTTACAACGCAATCCAACTCGTATTTCTCTCGACGATTTTAAATGTTGTTCAGCAAACCACTCTTTTGTCAAGCTATTTATTCACGCCTTCGCAAAGGCGGATTCTCTGGCATTTTTTAGTTCGTTAGTGTGAGACACGAACGGTCAGCACGTGGGTGATGCGTAGAGTAAAGACCCTGCGCCGAAAATGTCTGCACTTCCCAGGATCCGCTGAGAGCCAAACACGGTTTGGTCCGCCGACGCTGCGCGGATTTCATTACCCAGAAACTGCCTGATAATCAGCCGGCGGGCCTGACGCGTGTAAACAGCGCCCCAAGTGTGTTTACTGCGCAGCAGCATGAGAAAAGCACAGCGTTTCCACGCCGAACACTCCTTAATTAACTAAACAACTACACACTGAACATGCTCTGCTTAAGCAGAATGCAGATAGATCGTGTTCCGTTTCGGATCGTGCAGCTCGACGGAGTCTTGGCCCAGGTGTTAGCGTGGCTGTTCGAGCAAGGATTCAGATAGGATGCGGAAATTGGTGGCATTAACAGTTGTATAATGTAAACGAGAAAGGTAAAAGAAGGGTTACCTCAAGGCAGTTATTTGCAAAAGATGTTTTATCTTACACGTGTTACAAATTTAGTACATAAATGAGGTAAGGGATCATGGAAAAGCTGGCAGTTAGTTAAACAGCAGAGCAGCGACGGCATGCGATAAATGCCGTAACGGCGGTAACTTCACTCATATACGTGTTGCGACTCGGAACGAGCCTACCTATTTCTGCTCTGTTCCTCCAATGTTAACTGCAGACCTGGCCGGAGGGGCGCGGTACGCGTCAGTTGTCACCGTCCTTCGCTCTCACCCACTCGCCCGACCAGGACTGACCTGACCTGGACTTACAACCACAATCCACTTAAACCTCCGTCGGCGAACTACATTGGCATTCACGAAATACAAGAACGAGACTCGATTTCACGGTAACCGTTGTGATACAAAGCAGCATATTTCAATAGAAGCGTGGCCACTGCAGTGTAAAAGACATGTCTTTTAATCGTGTTCGACCAGCCGTGGTAAGGCGAATCTTTGCAACTTTCGCCGAACCGGTGAGGGCCGAGATCGACAGCAGTCTTCCATTCCAACCTGACCATTATCAGTGCAAGGAGCCTTACACCGCTACAGTCTCGGGCTCGGGCCTATAGCTTACGGAAGTTTCCGCCGCCGGGCAACACACGCATTAACAACACTTCTGCGAGCCGCCAGCGTGCGCATAATTAACCAATCCGAGCGACGTGGCCGCCGCATTTAAATCGGGTGCTTCCGCGGCGACCTGGAGCTGATGTATGCTTGTTTGCGACGGCATCGGACTTCGGACTGCACCTGGTTCCATAGCGCAAGAACGCCCCCTCCAGGCGCCAGCGCGGGGTAGGTATGTACAGCCAGCTTCTGCAGATCGTGTTTCCCAATAGTCGGACCTGTTCCCATGCGTTCAGCATGGAATAGTCTTCGTGTATAAGATCATACTACTGCGATACAGATTCAAAAGTGTAATTTGCATACCATATTATGCTAGTTGGATATTAGACGACATATCCACCGTCGCCAGTGGCTTGTTTTACAGAAAATTAAATAATAACAAGGACTGATTGAGTCATTTGAGTCCAGCAGCAGTGGACTGATTGAGTAATTTGAGTCCGGCAGCAGTGGACTGATTGAGTAATTTGAGTCCGGCAGCAGTGGACTGATTGAGTCATTTGAGTCCGGCAGCAGTGGACTGATTGAGTAATTTGAGTCCGGCAGCAGTGGACTGATTGAGTAATTTGAGTCCGGCAGCAGTGGACTGATTGAGTAATTTGAGTCCGGCAGCAGTGGACTGATTGAGTCATTTGAGTCCGGCAGCAGTGGACTGATTGAGTCATTTGAGTCCGGCAGCAGTGGACTGATTGAGTAATTTGAGTCCGGCAGCAGTGGACTGATTGAGTAATTTGAGTCCGGCAGCAGTGGACTGATTGAGTAATTTGAGTCCGGCAGCAGTGGACTGATTGAGTCATTTGAGTCCGGCAGCAGTGGACTGATTGAGTAATTTGAGTCCGCAGCAGTGGACTGATTGAGTCATTTGAGTCCGGCAGCAGTGGACTGATTGAGTCATTTGAGTCCGGCAGCAGTGGACTGATTGAGTAATTTGAGTCCGGCAGCAGTGGACTGATTGAGTAATTTGAGTCCGGCAGCAGTGGACTGATTGAGTAATTTGAGTCCGGCAGCAGTGGACTGATTGAGTCATTTGAGTCCGGCAGCAGTGGACTGATTGAGTAATTTGAGTCCGGCAGCAGTGGACTGATTGAGTAATTTGAGTCCGGCAGCAGTGGACTGATTGAGTAATTTGAGTCCGGCAGCAGTGGACTGATTGAGTCATTTGAGTCCGGCAGCAGTGGACTGATTGAGTAATTTGAGTCCGGCAGCAGTGGACTGATTGAGTAATTTGAGTCCGGCAGCAGTGGACTGATTGAGTCATTTGAGTCCGGCAGCAGTGGACTGATTGAGTAATTTGAGTCCGGCAGCAGTGGACTGATTGAGTAATTTGAGTCCGGCAGCAGTGGACTGATTGAGTCATTTGAGTCCGGCAGCAGTGGACTGATTGAGTAATTTGAGTCCGGCAGCAGTGGACTGATTGAGTAATTTGAGTCCGGCAGCAGTGGACTGATTGAGTAATTTGAGTCCGGCAGCAGTGGACTGATTGAGTCATTTGAGTCCGGCAGCAGTGGACTGATTGAGTAATTTGAGTCCGGCAGCAGTGGACTGATTGAGTAATTTGAGTCCGGCAGCAGTGGACTGATTGAGTAATTTGAGTCCGGCAGCAGTGGACTGATTGAGTCATTTGAGTCCGGCAGCAGTGGACTGATTGAGTAATTTGAGTCCGGCAGCAGTGGACTGATTGAGTAATTTGAGTCCGCAGCAGTGGACTGATTGAGTCATTTGAGTCCGGCAGCAGTGGACTGATTGAGTAATTTGAGTCCGGCAGCAGTGGACTGATTGAGTAATTTGAGTCCGGCAGCAGTGGACTGATTGAGTCATTTGAGTCCGGCAGCAGTGGACTGATTGAGTAATTTGAGTCCGGCAGCAGTGGACTGATTGAGTAATTTGAGTCCGGCAGCAGTGGACTGATTGAGTAATTTGAGTCCGGCAGCAGTGGACTGATTGAGTAATTTGAGTCCGGCAGCAGTGGACTGATTGAGTCATTTGAGTCCGGCAGCAGTGGACTGATTGAGTAATTTGAGTCCGGCAGCAGTGGACTGATTGAGTAATTTGAGTCCGGCAGCAGTGGACTGATTGAGTAATTTGAGTCCGGCAGCAGTGGACTGATTGAGTCATTTGAGTCCGGCAGCAGTGGACTGATTGAGTCATTTGAGTCCGGCAGCAGTGGACTGATTGAGTAATTTGAGTCCGGCAGCAGTGGACTGATTGAGTAATTTGAGTCCGGCAGCAGTGGACTGATTGAGTAATTTGAGTCCGGCAGCAGTGGACTGATTGAGTCATTTGAGTCCGGCAGCAGTGGACTGATTGAGTAATTTGAGTCCGCAGCAGTGGACTGATTGAGTCATTTGAGTCCGGCAGCAGTGGACTGATTGAGTCATTTGAGTCCGGCAGCAGTGGACTGATTGAGTCATTTGAGTCCGGCAGCAGTGGACTGATTGAGTAATTTGAGTCCGGCAGCAGTGGACTGATTGAGTCATTTGAGTCCGGCAGCAGTAGCATGGGTGGCATTTGGCATATGGCCGACAGAACATGCAGCTCTGCCAATTCAATCACTTTTCTATATTAGCTCTAACGTATTGCGTGGAACGAATGACAGCAAAAACTGTGGAAATGGAAATGGTATTAAGGCCCCGTCAACTGTACACACAAAACTCGAGCAGGGCTGTTCATTGTTCAAGTGCCAAGGGGCAGTGGCGGATCCAGGATTTTCTTAGGATAGGGGCTTCAGGCCCGAGGGCGGCATATTTCCTCGGTGACAGGGGCGGCATGGTCCAGAGGGGCGCTAATATGTAAATTAAACGGGTCAACTATGCCTCTTGCCTACTAGGTTTCGTAGCTCTAAATTGATATCTTCTTCAAAAAATGGTCATCGGCCATCATCGAAACGGCCATCATCGAAAAACATGATGGCCGTCCAGTTTCTGTTCGGCTGCTGATATCAGTGTGCACGTGCTGTTTTGTTGAATTGCTATTGGCCGGTGCTAACAATATGCTAGCAGCTTAATCGATAGTTGCAGTGCTTCTAGTAGCGTAAGCCCTCTGGAATCTACCCGATAACTTTTTGCTCCCAGCAAGTTCCTGGAGTCTTTGGAATATTTCAGCAACTGGGGCGAATCTGGAGAAACGAAGTCATGGGTCAATTCAGAAAATTATGTTCTATAGACCAGTGTCAATAACCCCAAATAAGCGATGTGAGTAGACACACTCCCTTTAACCCGGCATTGACTGGGGTCTCAGCCGAACGCCACTGACTGGTGAGAGAAAGGAGCGTTAAACGCCCCCCCCCCCCCCGCCCCCTGGTTATCTTCCGAACCAATGATCGCAGCGAGACGCGCAAGGCGGCATTCGAAAGCGCTCAATGAGACAAATCTAAATCATGCTCAACAATTTCAAAATGAGGTCAAATGTCAGGTCAAGGTCAGGTCAAAGGTCAAAATCGCCATATTTGAGTTTATGAGCCATACTTTCCATCCAAAGCCTTCGATTACGACCATGATCACCCAAAGTGCTACCAAAGGTATGATACACATCCTGCATGAGCTAAAGTGAGATTGTTGGCCAAGTTCAAGGTCAAAGTCAGGTCACAAAAGGTCACTATGCTCAAAATATCCATGAAAGTCATGCAACACATGTTTTATGAGATATTTTCCACGTAAAATTCGATAGTGATAGTCATTTTACCACCTGACTTCATGTACGTGAAGTTAATGTCAAGTTCAGGTCAAGTTCAGGTCAATGAAGGTCAAAATTGTATATTTATAAATCTAAATAAAAAAGGAATGTTTCTAGATCCGTATTGTCTAAAAAAAATACAGTTGTATCTGTTCAATAAAAGTCAAAAAACGCAATTTGTAAATATGACGGCAAGAGTTACCAATACTTTAGATGCCATAAGTCAGTCAAAAATGGTTATATCATTATACAATTTGGTATGGTAGTTTCCCATATGTATTCCGGCTTTTCAAATACCTTTGAAAAATTTGATTTTGTGGGCATTTTACAAAAACAAAACTTTTTTTTTGGGGGGGGGGCCCAAAAGCCAAAATTTCACAAACTTGAGATAGCCATGTTGTAGGCCTTGCTATTTTCTATCTTTTGACGTTTTTGGATTGTATTTTCCTCAAAATATGGCATTTGTACGGTCGGTTACATTTTAGCTGATTTTGGTGTAAAACTCGTGTGTAGTGACGTCACTAAATTCGCTATAACTCGAAATTTGTCGACGAAATTGTTTTTTTTTCACAGAAGACGTAAGCATGATTTGGAAGAAGGTACCCGAAGTGTCACGTTGATAGCGCTAGTGGTTTTTGAGCTATTACGGAAATTAATCAGGGGGTCGTTAACCCCCCCCCCCCCAGTCAATGGCGGGTTAAAGGAAATAGTGCACCTTTAAATTTTTTACCAAACACGATTGTATTATATTTTTAATACAATGTATTTTTACATTGTCAAAAATGGCCTTTATCGCGCCGATTCAGGACATAAGGTCGTAAATTTGTATTGTTTATCAAAACTATATGCATACTCTCTGAGTCAGAGTCCTGACGTCACGCGAATGTAAAAAATGGTAAAGCCAATCAGATTCGAAAGTAGTCGCGTAAGGATAGACTCGCATTGGAGATGTGCCAACCGGCGGCCGGCGGTTCGCTTGCTAGCACCAGCTGCAAGCTGATTGGCTGATGGTATAGCCTCTGCCCGGGCAGATCCCTCCCGGATTTTCTCACTAACTTGAAAACTATGATAGATATCGACGTGAAACGTTCCGTACCTTATTGCATCCATTCTACGTCTTCTCTCAACATGTCGGTTGGGCAAACTACAGGGAGGCGATAACAAAAATAGATGGATAATTTGTTATATTTTGTATATTCATATTTGTGCATACATGCAGTACCAAACTGTGAGGCCTAAGTTGGGCATTCGGAGCAGCATACGCATACTAGGAGGCTAAAAGGTGTTGGAGAACATGTTGTCTAGAGATGCAAAATTTTCCACACAAAAAAACAGGAACCGGCCCCGCACCGCCACCGCTCCTGCATGAGTTGGGACCGGCATCAAGCCCGGCCACATGGGCAGCACCCGCCAGGCCCGGCACGCGGCAGCTAGCAATCTGCATGTATACTTCATTCTACACTTTTTTTTAACAGGAATATTTATAGTTTGTCATGTGCATTTTGAACCATTTTAACACATACCACATTGAAACACCAATGGATAATGGATATATATGGACCATTGAGTAAAGAAATCCCACAAAAGTCGGAACGTGAGATAAATAATCAACAACAGACTAACAGGAGAGTGGAACAGGTCAAGGTGAGTAGACTTCTTTCATATTTGGTGGTTTGCAAAAATAAAAAACATGATAGGATCACGCAAGTCCAAACGAGCAGCTTAAAATAAGTTAAAAAAAGTATGTAATAAGTATGCACTCATCACTCAACATCACACAATGCAATGTTTGGGTTGCAATTGTAATAGCTTCTACAAACAAGGTTGAGGTACGTAACCTACTACCTATTTGATCAATGTTGACATGGACTAGTAAATAATAATTATACTTCACAGGATAATGGGGAAAAGGCAAGTTTTCCTGGACATTTAGTATGACAAACGTACTAAAAGCATTGGGAGTGACAATCATATCTTGAATGACAAAAATAAAATAATCAACCTGTCTTAAATTACAGAGTATCCTCGGTTTCCTCACTATCCAAGCCAAGATATCTATAACTAACATCCAAGTCAGCCACACGCACGGAGCCATTCTTATACGGCCTTGGCACAGATTTATACAGACCTTGGGCACAGAGAAACATTAATAGTCGGATAGTCCAAAGAAAAGAATTGAATGAACGGGAAGTCAAGAGACGAAAATTAAATGGGCCAAATGAACTGATTATCGTCATTGACTTTTTGCCATTCCAACTTTTTACCTTTTTACTGTTCATCTTTTGACTTTAATCGACGTCGACTTTTTGCTATTTGACTTTTAACGTATTGATTTTTTCCATCTCGACTTTTTACGTTTTTACTTTTCATCTTTCGACTTTTAGCGACGTTGACTTTTCACCATTTCTTCTTTTCATCTTTTGACTTTTAGCGACGTTGGCTTTTTACCATTTCGACTTTTCATCCTTCGACTTTTTGCCATTTCGACTTTTCGTCTTATGACTTTTAGCGACGTCGATTTTTTTACCCCTTGACTTTCCGTCCCTTTACTTTTTATCTTTTGACTTTTTACCCTTTTGCCTTTTCGTCTGTTGACTTTTTACCCTGTTAACTTTTTGTCACTTGACCTTTTATCCGTTTGACTTTTGGTCCGTCGACTTTTTCCATGTTGACTTTTTGACTGTTGACTTTTTACCATGTTGACCTTTTGTCATTTTACTTTTTATCCGTTTGACTTTTGGTCCGTCGACTTTTTCCATGTCGACTTTTTGACAGTTGACTTTTTACCCTGTTGACTTTTCGTCAATTTACTTTTTATCCGTTTGACTTTTTCACCGTTGACTTTTTTCCACGTAGACTTTTTACCCGCCGACTTTTAGGACTTTTGACTTTTTACTATTGACTAAATGTCCCATTACTTAACATCCGTTTACTTTTTGCCATTCGACTTTTCGTCCGGCACCCGGAAATCAGGCAGTGCGCGTGCAAGGAAAACTTCCTTTCACATAAGACCATATTTAACATGTTTCTGTACAAGCCACAGGCAAAGTAGACCCTGGTGTCAAAAGACAATGGATGTGGCTTTCGTATGGTTTGCTTACTTTTTTCCTATCACCGCTAACTCATCGCTCAAACGAGTTTGCATTTTGCTCAATATCACTGAACCTCCCATAGAGTTAACATTGATGAAGGGAGAAAAAATACAACTTCATGCCTTGGTTACGTCACCAAAGCATGAAGCTGCCAATGCCCTTGATTGGGGGCCGGGCTGTGCCATCGGCATTAGGGAGACGCGACAGCCCATCAGTTCCCAATTATCCAGCTGTATAACATAGAGTTAAAATTAATAAAGGTTAAATAGAACACTCAAAAACCTCAGAAATAGAAATTGAAGTTGCTTAAATTAGTGTAGTTTTTTTTGTTGGGGGGGGGGGGTTAGGATAGGACTAAGCGTTTGTGGTCAGCCAGTGTAACCAGTAACTTTGAATTCGTGGTTACGCCCCTGTTAATAACTTGAAACAGTTCATCCTAGCTTGTCGTCAGTCGCTGACAGACCAATGCAATGGAAGAAAACACTATCAGGTGAATTGAATTCGTGCTGTAGATGGCTTATAAAAGGCATGGCTGAATAGAGCTCAGTGATCGGTGTTGCCATTTTGCCTTTTGCAGGTGGAATCTTATAGCTAACCCACGTCAGACTAACGGCTCGGCGTGGGCCAGCCGGCCAGCCGGCAGACGAGCTGTGACCCTGACCCTGACCGTGACCTGTGACCCGTTCACTGCGCCCCGGCCACATCACGGGACCGGCCGTCCCGCCATAATTCGCGTCGATGAGTAAATGGCGCGCCTGGCTGCTGCCGCCGCCCGCCACTCGGGGAGCAGCGCCGGGTCCGGTGCGAGGGGTCAAGGCTGCAATGAGCCGAGCATGGCCAGCGCCCACCACCGACACGGAGCCGAGTCTTCTGCAGTAATTATCATATATCATGCCGATGAAATGTGATCATCATTTGCTTATTATTGGCGGTCACGACCAATGCGCTGCGGTCCTTGGAGTGATGGGCCAGTATATCAGATGTTGTGGTTACAGAACAAAAACGCAAATTGAAGATAAATGGATAGCTATCAATGATCATGCAAAAGCAAAGCTGAATTTAACACATGTAAGAATTGTACAAGGAAATGAAGTAAATTTGGATAGCAAATGATTTAGAAATCGAGTTAACATCCTCTGAATTGCAACCATGGGCGTCGGCGGCGGGGGGTGGACGCGTCCCCCAGTTCAAAAATCAGGGGGGACGCCCCCCCCCCCAAGAAAGCAGACTTGCCTGATTTTTGTTTTGCTGAATCCGTTCCAAAGGATATGAAACTTGTATTATTAGCTCAAATTACATGTCATTTTTAACCATTATCGTTGAGTCCTTTCTTTTTTTACTTAAAGATGTAGGCAAGGGCGTCGCCGTAGAGGGGGAGGTACACCGTCCCCTCCAGGTCGTCAGACTGGGAGGGGAGGATTGTCCCCCCCCCCCGTTTTGGAGACATAAATCCATACTTTATTCGGAAATATTGCAGGTCTCAATATCATAAAAAGCAGTAGGAAAAATGTATCAGTGCAATGGAATAACTGAAAGGATCAGGACAATATTTTTACTTTTCTTGAGGGAATTAAGTTGACAGGAATTTAAATGGAATTTCGGTGGCAGAAAAAACGGGCATATTATGGCGTTAAAGGAAATAGTTGACCTTCAACATGGGTTTTGAACTGAGATAGCAGTTTTGTAGCCCGTGTTGGGAAACCCCTATCTGCAAGTTTTCTTGACTGAAAAGACTCCAGCCGAATATATTTGATTTTTTGGTGAAGGAATGCGGTGCTGACGAAAGAATGCGGTGCTGTTGGTAGCCCGGGCAGAGGCTATACCAATTACCATCAGCCAATCAGCTTGCAGCTGGTGCTAGCAAGCGAACAGCCGGCCGCCAGTCGGCACTTCTCTAATTCGAGTCTATCCATACGCGACTACTTTCGAATCTGATTGGCTGAGCCATTTTGTTGTGATTCGCGTGACGTCAGGACTCTGACTCAGAGAATATGTATATAGATTTGATAAGATGGATAATTTACGACCTTCTGTCCTGAATCGGCGCGATGTATGGCCATTTTTGACAAATTACAAATATATTGTATTTCAAAATATAATTAAATCGTGTTTGGAAAAAAATGTTCCAAGGTGAACTATTTCCTTTAACACGCGCAGTGGAGCGGGGGGGGGGCACTTTTGTGCCCCCCTCCCCCCACATGTTTTTCGTAAATAGCTCGCAAACGAAGCGGCGCATGGCGGTGTTTTTACGCGACATTTACGCCAACTCAATAGCAGATCGTTTGACGTAAAAAAATCCAAATTGGTCGATACATTTTTGAGTTATATGGATTTTCATTCCAAGATGGCGGCCAGAATCTAGGTCGGCAAAGCGATATCTTCAGAACCAACAGTCAGATCGAGATGACTCAAACGCCATTCGGTAGACAATCTCAATGTTCATCCTCTGAAACAATTTTGTACACATTGCTGGTGACCTGTGACGTCACAGAGGCCAAATTCCCAAAATTGTGACATTTGGCCAGAGTTGGCCTTCGTGACCTCGTTTGACCTTGAAGATATTGACTGAAGGTCACGAGAAAAAAAAATAGATCATCATAGCACCTACCTTCCCTGTAAGTTTGATCGTTCTAGCTCTCATACTTTCGGAGATCTTAGGGGGGCACTGAAGTGCCCCCCCCCCCCCACCTCCACTGCGTGTTAGTGGCATACCCCTCTCCACTGCGCGTGTTAATGCGCCCTATGCGTTGTTTGGGCACAATTTGTGCTTGCTGAAAGGAAACACCGGCAGATAGTTTGACGACATGAACGTTTTTTGTGCGCATGTTTTCAGTCACTTCGACCGAATCAGCAAGGAAATAAGCTTCTGAAAACCATGACTATGGTCGGACCGGTCATACGTATATTTTTCCCCCTAACTAGTTGACGGAAGACCTCGCTCCGCTCGGTAATCAAACTGTTTATGCCGGGTCCTGACTTCGGAAATATACCCATTCAAAAGTTTCGGACTAAGTTTATAAAACAAAATATGCAAGCAATTGCGTTCAAGTTTTGTCCAAATGCGTTCGAAGTTTGCAAACCGAGGTAGTTTTCGGATTACTACTTCATCCATTACTCCAAGTACATGAGTTGCTTCATCCGCGTCTGTCTCGGCCAGCCGTCCACAAACGACTACCCCGCATAACGAGTCGACGGCAGTCACCGGTTCCGGGCGATCCGTCCTCCTGGTACAGTTACGGACACCCTGGGTCGGCCAGCATGCAGAACAGTGAGATGCGCTGAGCTTATGAAGAAGATAGAAAAACGCCAGTGATGTTGCCTTGTATCGCACCACCAACCTCCTAAATATCTATAAAACCCTGACCCTGACCTCCATGACCACTGAGCCAGTGTCTCCCCTAAAGCAAAATCAAAAATATCGTCCAGTGGCAGCCGGGTGGCGCATATAATTTCTGATATTCACGGCATATTAAGACTAATTAGAATTTCACTCTATTACGGTCAATGGGTCGACGGAAAATTTGCATAAGATAGTGCGACTACACTAAACAATACCAATTTCGCGGATTTCACTGCAAGGTGCGCGGAGTTATTAAGCAATCGGGTGACATCCGAGAGACCAGACGGACACCTAGGTGGCTGCCACTTCTTATAATTAGTAAGAAATAGCTCTCTATGTAACTCGAATAACCGTGATATGTATCCCAAACAGCGATGAGCGAATCGCCTAGCCTATCGAATATAAAATCGTTTTAACAATCTACCATGAATATTTCCGAAGAAGTTATTGTTGTCGTTTGAACAATCTACCACCAATATTTCCGAACAAGTTATTGTTTTTCACCTATCACCTGTTGGTTTTGAATATAAAAAATAAAGCTGCTAGACACACCTAAAATTGCGTTCTTAACACGCGCCCTGGAGGGGGGGCGAAATCCGCCCACCCCTCCGGTTTTTCGAGGATAGCGCAAAAACGGCGGCGCGCAGCGCCGCCGTTTTTTGTATACCTGTTTAGAAATTAACTTTCCGCATTATGTAAAATTCTTGGCCTCGGGCCATCTCAGGTCAGGTCACCAGCCCAGGTCACGTGATGACCTCAACTCCAAAACGTTTGCAGTAGTACTACAGCTACAGTTTTACGCCGATCGGTTTCAATCTTTCAGGACTTCATAAGGTCATAGATACCAACAATTTTTTTTTCTCGGATTTCTAATATCGGTGACCTAAGGTCAGGTCAATTTTGTGACCGCCAATACTGTTTTATCAATAACTATCGACATAATGAAGATAGAGAAGAGAAAATGGTACCAATATGTTTGTCTCGTCGAGACACGTCTCCCAATATGCAACATGACCAACTTGGGTCACCACTTGACCTTGACCTGAGGTCAAATTTATCAGTTGACCTAACCCGGTCACCATGAGTATGATTCGAAGCGCCTTGACAAGACACACGCGATGGTGTAAACATTATTGCTTTATCGTTATTAGGTAAAAGGTTATTTACGAAAAACTGTTTTGAAAACAAAATCACCTTTTTGACATTCGATGACCTCTGGAGCCTAAACTATTGACCTGAGCTCAAATCTGAGGACACCCATGTCGATTGCATTTTGCAATGAATTTCGATTGCTTTTTTCCGTTTGCTGCTAACTATCATAGTTCCCGAGATATTTGGGGGTGTTCGAACCGAAGTCTTGAAAACTTGAAAATCTGACCCTTGATAACCTCTGGTGACCTCAATATTGACCTGAAGAAAAAAATTAACGAAATACTTTCGAAAGAGCTTGTCTCGAGCTATCTAACGTCGTTTTCCGCTTGACGCTACGTTGCGTGGTTTTCGAGATCATAGGGGGGGGCGAAATCCGCCCCCCCCCCTCCAGGGCGTGTAATTATCAGAGGCCCTCCAGGGCGCGTGTTAAAGGAAATCGTTCACCTTCAACATGGGGTTTTGAACTGAAATAGCAGTTTTGTAGCCCGTGTTGAGAAATCCTTATCTGCAACTTTTCTTGGCTGAAAAGACTCTCCAGCCGAAGATATTTGACTTTTTGACGAAGGAATGCGGCACATATATGATATACCGTACCGTCTGAGAGTGCCATCACTGGTCTGAGCATGTGCAGACCAATAACGCACACCATAAGATTAATAATGTACGACCTTCTGTCCTGAATTGGCGCGATGTAGGACCATTTTTGAAAAGAAAAAAGAAACTGTATTAAAAAATAGAATAAAATCGTGTTCTGAAAAATGTTCCTAAGGTAAACCATTTCCTTTAAGTAAAAATTACAAGGTAAAAACTTATTTTCCTTCACACTGTCGCGAACCATAGTGATGTTTCATTCGACGCTTCGTCCCCCTCCCCCCCCCCCCCCCCCCCACACACACACACACACACACACACACACACACACACACACACACACACACACACACACACTCAAAAATCCGTGTTGACGCCCCTGATTGCAACAGCAGCCGTCGTACACAGCCGTAACCCTCCACGCCTCTTCTTCAGCAGTGATTGTGTCAGGGTGATTTTCCGGCAGCAGCGTGTGCTATGCCGACCCCTGGCGACATCTGGCGGGATGTCGCCGCAGGGGTCGACTGACAGGTGGCGCGCAGAGCAGACTGCAGTGCGGCCGGAATCCACAGGCTGAAGGCTGCTGACAGGGCGGCTCCTCTGTCCTTTTCCTTCTCAGCGCATTTTCAAATGAAAGATAGACACATCTAATTGTAGCAATGTTTGCTCGCAGAAGACACCTTTCTTGCTGCATTGTCCGGAGTATGAAATTAATTTGAGTAATCCAATGGATTAGTGGGAACCAGTCCACACATACTAGTTTGCAAAGTCTAGAGCAACACAGTTCAACACTTCTCAATTTAGCCCCACCATTTTACGACCGCATTTTTAGAGCATCGTCCCCGGCGATGAACTGAATTTCGGATTTAGGGCCACACAAAGTCTTTTATGGGGAGGGAAAGGATTTGTTGTGTCAGTGTCTCCCATCAGTCTACTCTGAGCCTCTGTGGCCCTCTTCAATTTATATGTGCAGTGATCAGTAGCGGATTCAGAGGGAGATATGGGGCCATGGCGCGTATTTCAGTTTCCTGCTACTAAATTGCCACAGGCTAGTACTTAGGGAGATGTATCAATACAAATATAGATATTGCTTTGAAATTCGGTTTGGGCATCGTCCATACTTGGTTCTCCAATATATCTTTCGGTTTTTAACCCTATTCCCTGCGGCGCCCAGAATTACGTTAACCTGCGGGGGCGGGCAGATTCTGCCCCCCCCCCCCGAGATCTCGAGAACCGCTCGGTCGATTTCGATGGAGAAAACGCCATTCGATTCGTCATGACAAGATCTCTCTTTCTGGACCCCGACATTTTTGTTTTGTTCAAAAATGGTGGGCCGGGGGGCAACAAATCCATTGCGGCTATGTGGCTCCACCAATTGTCATGACCCAAACGTTTTTGAGCTTCAAATGTACTGGTTTTTAATATATATAAATAAATAAAAATCATAGGCGTATTCAGGGAATGTAAAATGGGGGATTTTCTGAAGAAACAAATATGTGCTGTTCGTGGTTGTTTAGGACGACATCAACGTTACATGTGGGCATTATATGCTGTAATTGGTTAAATTTGATATATTGCGCATAGGCGGTTTCAGGAAGAAAAAAACATGGGGGGCACCATGAGCGTAACGCCTTTATCATCTTACTAATTTGAAGATGGACCTAATTTGAGGGTGGGTATCGCCTCCCAATTGTTTATCCTGAGTGCGCCTCTGCCCCAAAAAAATATGTACAATCCCAGTATCTAAGATGCATATTGCATTGAAATTGTTTCTGACGTATTTATTGCACTGCAAACTACGAAGGAAGTATGCGCCGCAAAACCGCATTCGTAACACCCTCCCCAAAACAAGAGCCTGGAACCGTCTCTGCTAACTCGATTTTTTCAAAATTTTGACACAACACGCGCCATTCAATTTTGGAAAAAGTCACAAAGTTTCAGGACGGCAACCACCAACCCGTACTCTAATATCTAACGGTTCAGAAGTGGCAAGTGAAAAGCCACCGGGAGGGGCAGAATCTGCCCCCGCAGAGAATAGGGTTAATATACCTGACAATATTGATTTTGTTGGAAATGTTTCCCCAAAATCATTTTTGTCATCACAAAATCAAAATTGTATAACATATTCAAAAACAGGATATTGCAGAACCAAGTATGAATGAAGCCCAAACAGAATTTCAAAGCAATATCTATATTTGGGACTGACGTAGTCTCCCTAAGTACTAGCCTGTGGCAGGGATTAAAAAAATGTTTCGTGGTTGTCGTCGAAATTAAGACCGGGTTGGTGGTTGCCGTCCTGCGATATTAAAATTCATAGTGCAAAATGCGCGCAATTGGTGCCATTATACACCCTAGTGCACTATCAATACTGCCGGACTTTTTGCTAACTTCAATATTGAGCAGTACCCGAAAGCAGAAAACGGGATGTCGATACATTGATCGAAAAAATTGACGTGCAAAAATGCACATAGAGCTAATTCCATTGCTGCATTGAGCGTCTCCCTGCCATCATTGGTTCGGAAAATAACTACTAACCAGGATGGGCATTGGACAAATATTGCCACCCCCCGTCAATGGCGTTCGGCTGAGATCCAAATCAAAAGCAAGTTATGTCTGTACCTGAGTTTGCGTTGTTCATATGCCCCTGTGACTTCTAACAACCATCGTCACAACTTCAGCGTGGAATTCGTCACTGCACAAGTTTGGACAAGGATTCAGCGCGTCGCACAGCGTACTGTACTTCCCCAGCGCCACTCGCGCGCTGCGCACTGAATGACTGAAGGGGTCAATGTATTAAAAATAGTTGAAATAGGAATGCCGGGACGGCTGGGCGGGAGTTACGCTGGACGGACCACCCGCTGTGTCCGCCGGCCGCCGCGTCGCGGACAGGGAGGGGGCAGGAAGGAATGCCGCTTGGATGGCCGTTGGTGGCACGTGGGACCGGGGACTGGTCAGAACAATGAAAGGGTAAGACCGGAAGGGACGCGTTTGCTGATACCAGTAACTATGCCAGAAAAAGCATACTAAATATACCAGATTCAGCAGGTATTGGGACAACCGCGACAACCAAGGGTATGCGCGGTATGTCATTGGTTCCTTGTAAAAGGGTCGCCAGGAGTGGTCGTTCGGACCGTCCGGACGACAGCCATCGTTGTCTTGCCGATACAGTATATAGTATTTAGTGTATAGTATACCTTCAGTATAGTTTGTTGCTGCGTGAGTGATTTGGAATGTAGACCCGCGCAGCTGCTAACATGAAGACGTGTTTTAGAACGAAGGCATGCGAGAAGCAGAGATCGAAACAAAAACATATGCCTAGCACATACAGATACAGCTGGGTTAGGCTAGGTGGATTGGGCTAGGGTAGACATTTAATTATTTTTGACTCGGTAACCTCGGCAGGACACCGAATGTGGTCGCCAAAATTTCATGTCCTTGGTTGCCGGCGAGAACGACAAAACGACAAGATATTTTAGCCCTGGCCTGTGGCAATTTAGTAGCGGGAAACTAAAATACGCGTCCAGGGCCTTCATTGAGCCTCGATCGAAAGGACCCATAGCCGATCAAAGTGACTCCCAGAAGACCCACATAGGTCTCCAGATGGCTCACTGGCGTCCCCAGAGGATCCAATATTGTTTGAAAGGCGTCAATTTTAGATCTTACATGCCTGTTCCGCATTTGAAATGCACTAAGGTTAACCCAGCGGTTACTGGGGTATTTCTCATAACACGACTTATGGTGGGCTTTTTCCCCCTCTATCTCAGTAACCACAATACCAATCATACAAATTCAACCGGCATTTGATAGCGCTGGAAATACTGTCGTTCGAAACTATTCTGTTATCGACTTCGGGTCACCGATGACGTCACAGGTCAGGTCAAACATAAAATATTCCCCAATGTCTAGCAGACATGGATGGTGGCATGTCTTGAAGGAAATAACGTTATTTTAAGGATCATTGATCTGTACATCTACATGCCTTTTGTGCCCGACCCGACACTTCTGAATACCATTCAGACCTTTCGATTACGATGAGTCAGGTCAAGGTCATTTTAGGTCACGTGGTCAAACTGACGATTACAGTAATTTGGCGTTATTATGGATGTTGATGTGGTAGTTTTTCGTGTAAAGGCAGTCTTCGCGCAATGTCTTCTGTCTGCACGTGCGCATTGCACGCAACGCCCGCATCCACAATCACATGTAGGTACCTGCAGCCTCCGCCCGCATCCACCTGCGCAACGTCTGCACGCACGCACGCAGCCTTCCGCAGTCACAGCACTGGCGGCAAGTTCAGGCTGCAAAAAAAATCATAATTCTTAATTTTTAAAGCTTCAATTTATTCACACTAATATTGTAATATTGCACTGTATTGAACGCATTGAGCCAAGAGAGTAGTGCTGGAATAGCAACTCGCCACATGTGAAGGAAACAATTAGTGTCATTTGATCGATAATAATTCACAATTTACTTGACAAATAGATTGCCTATCATTGCTTAATAACAGCATGGATGTAATCACGGAACTGTTCAAACTTCAAACAAACAATGCAACTACCATTTCAAACTTTGTGAACGCACATAGAACATACGACGTTGAACTGATAAGCTATTACGCCGTTCACCACCAGGTCACTACTAACAAATAAATACGAGGAACATCAGTGTATGAGGAATGTATATACGGCACTGCTTCACAGCGCTTAACGGAATGGTTACCCCTTTGGTGACCAGAATCACTCGTTATCCCCGACTGAAATGTAATATGCATTGCACGTTCCGCAGAAAAGGTGCCGTACAAGACGTCTTTTAACTCGTAAACTGTAGCACAAAGCCAACCATCTTTCTGCAATTATTTATTTCGATGCTAGTTGCGATAATGTAATGCCAGTAGCTTTGAAATTCACTGTGAATTGAAAAGGGCAGGACAAATATGCGGCTGCCGCTGTCGCTTGCTGGTGACGGAATCCGCGTCTACGGGGGCGTGAGGGGGGGCACTGCTGCCGCCGGAAGGTCCTCGCAGGCGGACGCTGGGCGCGCTATGGAGACGGCAGCTTCCGGCAGCTCATCTTGGAAGATGGAGTCGAATGTGTCGAATGTTACGAAGCCTGCGGGCACTCACGACACCGGCGTAGCTCGGAACTGAGCCCTCCCTCCAGGATGTGTCTATGAGCTGCAGCAGGGGGCAGCCGGGCGATCGGACCCAGGTGACAGAGGTGCTCGTTACAAACGCCGTCCGGTCCGGGGGCCTTGCTCAGGTGGAGTCGCGAGAGGTGCCAGACCAGTTCCTCGAGGCTGAACTCCGAGCAGCTGGCGCGGCGCTGGCCTGTGCACTCCTGGCTGCTGCAGAGTCTGAGATCAGTCCACTTCTACTTGGCCGCGCGGTCCAGCTTGGGCACTCGCACCTGCCTCGAGACGAGGGCGTACGTCTGGTTGAACGCCACCGCCTTCTGCAGCCTCAGACAAGGAGGCGGCCGCCCTCCCTCATAGCCTCCCCGGGTCGGTGGTCGTCGGATGAGCCCTGACATCTTCAGGAGCTTCGTAACCCTCCCCAAGCTGGCCGGCTTGTTGGCCAGCCACCCGGGCGCCTCCTGGCGCTCTGCGACCGCTCTATGCATCTCTGGAGCCATGGCCCGGGGCTTCGGGTCCGCTCTCGCCCCACGCGGGATGCGGTGCACGCTGGCGCGGCGGAGCACCTCGGTGAACCGGGTGGCCAGTGTCTAGGCCGTGACCTGCGGAGGCTCTGCCCCGCAGAAGGCCACCTAGCAGTCGGCCTGGAAGGCCACAAGTCGGCCTTGTGGAAGGTCCATTTGGTCTGCGACTAGTAGGATAGTCGGCGACTAGTAGGCTCTCAGGCTCGTGGATATTCTGAAAGAAAGATAACATAAAGCATGTTAAAGGGACATTGCCACCTTTCTGAAAGTTGTCAAATATACGCCGGTTGTACCCGAAAATAGGAAGTAAGTGCTGCTGAAAACGATTGTGATATGTTTTTTCTCGAAAACGACACTTAACTTGATAAAAATTAAGTTGTTTAAATTTGGTATGATGACGTCATATTGAGCTCTAGAGAGCTATATATAAATCCTTTACGCTGCCAAAGTATGGCACATTTTTTCGAGACAATTCTGGCGCTTTGAATACAAAACAAACCAACCATTGAAACGTATGCGTCTTCGTATACCACCGTCAAACTAGGAGCAGATTTATTCGAAATGTAGTTTGATATTTGAGGCATCTCGATTTCGCTGAAAATTGATACACTGACCATATCCGATACGCTGATCACGAATCCAATGTTTTTGATCTGGGATTGTTTCGTACCTTACGAAATACGGACGGTCATACATACATACGAACAGGGACGTAGGAACTATGTTCAAGTTGGGAGGGAGGGGGGGGGGGGTCCGGAGGCATTCTGAAGTAGATTCTTTCCATGCAACGCCCATAGGCGTAATGGTAAAATCCAAAATGTTGGGGGGGGGGGGGGCGGCTGCCCCCCCCCCCTGTTCCTACGCCTATGCATACGTAGGTCCGCCGGGTATCTCGATTTCGCTGAAAATTGGTCCACAAACCATATCCGATGCGCTGATCACGAATCCAATGTTTTTGGTCTTGGATTTTCGTATCTTACGAAATACGGACGGTCATACATACGAAGGTCCGCCGTGTATCTCGATTTCACTGAAAATTTGTGTACAGAGTACAGACCATACAGCATACTTAGGACACTGATCACGAAATCTTCCGTTTGATATTTCGATTTCTATTCTTGATGATTTTATTTCGCAGACAGTGTAATGCTTTCTACATTTATTTTCGTATCGCAGTGCAGGAAACAGTTAACAGTATCATACACGACATTGTGCCCACCCTTGACTAGCCAGATGCAACAACCTGATCAACTATTATCAAACCGAAATGTGCTTCCTTCACGAATAATGCGACAAAATGCATCCTTTGGTTACCAAAACCACACGACAGTGTCCCTATTCAGCCTTTACCGTGCAAAATAAAGAAGGTACCGTACAACACAGCCATCCAGATTATTTAAATGAGAACGATCTGCTTCAGGCAAAAACGCAGGTGAAGGGAAGGGAAATAGGCCGGCCGGAAGCGGGCGGCCACCTTGTTGCGCTCGGTCAGCTGGCCAGCTCTGCCTGCCTCCTCCGAGGGACGCTTGGCCGCTGAGCTCGGCTCCGACTCGGACTGGGGCAGACGCTTCTTCACTGCCTGTGGGTAGATGGGCGGTCAGCTCATGGGGGGGGGGGGGGGGGCTCGGGTCATGGCACGACCACACCAACATACAGTACAACAACCAGCGTACAACAACCAGGGTCAGACACAGCAGCAGGTCACAGGGGTCAGACACAGCAGCAGGTCACACGGGTCTGACACAGCAACAGGTCACACGGGTCAGGCACAGCAGGTCACACAGGTCAGACACAGCGGCACATCACATGGGTCAGACACAGCAGCAGGTTGCACGGGTCAGACACAGCGGCAGGTCACACTGGTCAGACACAGCAGCAGGTCACAGTGTCAGACAGTGGCAGGTCACACAGGGTCAGACACAGTGGTAGGTCACACAGGGTCAGACAGTGGCAGGTCACACAGTGTCAGACAGTAGCAGGTCACACAGGGTCAGACACAGTGGTAGGTCACACAGGGTCAGACACAGTGACAGGTCACACAGGGTCAGACACAGTGGCAGGTCACACAGGGTCAGACACAGTGGCAGGTCACACAGGGTAAGACGCAATGGCAAGTCACAGGGTCAGACACAGTGTCAGATCACACAGGGTCAGACACAGTGGCAGGTCACACAGGGTCAGATACAGTGGCAGGTCACACAGGGTAAGACACAATGGCAGGTCACACAGGTTCAGACACAGTGGTAGGTCACACAGGGTCAGACAGTGGCAGGTCACACAGGGTCAGACACAGACACAGTGACAGGTCACACAGGGTCAGCTGATGCAGCGGCATGTCACATGGGGTAAGACACAGGGTAACACACTTTCTGTCAGTGCACCATGTTATGTACAGTATGACGTCACAGCATCACATGGTAACATCAGAAAAACAGAGGCATTATGCACCAGGGCAGCATTTCCATGTCTTCTGATGAAGCCTTTAGTATTATAAATAGGTTAGGTTAGGTTAGGTTGCATTAATACATCGGACAACTTATTATCGCTGTAGGGTTAGGTTTTGTCTACAAGATGGTCTGGGGGTCTGGGGGCAACAGATCCCAGTAGGACTGCAGCGCAGTGAGCAGATTGTTCAAATGTTGGTCCCTGCAACCGTAATTGCTGTAAAGGTTAGGTCAGGTTTGATTATGTTATTATAATTGTTTCCGGACACACCCTGGTTAGGTTTAACGGCAGCAGAAATATGGAAATTTTGCCGTGGTGCACAATGCAGCTGCTTTTATGATGTTACCATATGCTGCCATACTGTGAGTTACACGGCACACTGACAGGTACCTGCCTTAGTCGAAGATTACCTACCTGTATCATTTTTGGTCAAAGAACCTTACATTTCCATAATTTATATTTTTGCTCACTGAACAATGAACATCATCACTAGCAAACATATTGATAGAACACCACTGGCGGATACAGTTGCAGTGGAATACCAGTGGACATAGCCCTGCCAAATGTGAAGAAAAAAAATGCAGAAAATTGGCATGTTTCAGCATTTTATATACAATATAAGCAACTTTTATTTGGTGAAATGTGTTTTGAAATCCTCCTCAGGGTAACAGAAAAGTACAATTTCCTCCTTTTATTTTTGTAATGTGTCAAACCCTTCTTTTCAATCTTAAAATAATGGCATGTGGCACATTTTCCCATTCAATGTTGTGCAAAGGTATCCGTCATAGGCGTCTGATTACCCAAATGATTTATCCTAATGCTAAACAAATTACCTTTTGTCTGGCCTATGCTCTTGTGATATTTGAAACGATAATCACAGCATAATTAGTGAATACGTTGATAGGAAAATAGGAATCTGTTGGGCCGTTGGCTGTTGGTAAATGAAATAGCATGACGACTCACCTGCACGGAAGGAGTTTCCTATTCACATGGTGTGGCCACTGCCCCACCAACTTTGTGTTATGCCCCACCAACTTTTGTCAGATTTGAAGGTTTCCTGGCATTAATATGGCAATTTTTCACCTCAATAATAGTGCTGTTCACGACAACTAAAATCCTTAGCCACCTAGGTGGCTAAGGATTTGTCGCTTAGCCATCTTTAGTAGGAACGGATTTGGTTCCAACCAATATTTTTTTAGTTCCTACTAAATTATGAAAAGATGCTGCCCTGGTTAGCCAATTTGTTTTGAGATAATCAATATTACCACCTTTTGCTTTCTTTAAAATTATTTCACAAAGAATGCAGGACGAATAATGGGAAATCATTGTTGTTCTGAATATTTTATCATACATACTAAAATATGTACCATTTATTAACCCAAATATACCAAATTTCGTCTGCTGATTTTAGAGGCGCGAAATTTAAATGTTATGAGCAGGGAAAGACTGCAATAGAGCCTTGGAATACTCACCATTTTCTGGCGAATGGCGATCCCGCCTGTGTTCAAGTTCTGTTGTTCACAACGCGTTGAGAGTAAGGATTTCAAATATGACTCCCTTCTTTCTCTGGGATTATTCATGCCAGGGATGTAGTTTCATAATCAGTTGGAGGGGCTTCAGCACTCTCCCCCTCCCCCCCCCCCCCCCCCCCATTCAGGTTTGATTGAGCCCCTCGAACTTTGGCAAGGATGTGGATCAAATCGAGAGAGCCTTGGGATGTGTCATTACGGATTTGGTTGTACCTCGAGTATTTTTTCATTCTTCACAGCCCTATCAACGTGTTTGGAGAAGCTATACCTCTCTTTCATGGGTGGGGTAGGGACAGGGGCGCAACCACGTCCAAAAAAAGTGGTACGGACACATTGGCGTTGGTAAATGGGGTACCTACCTAGGTAGGTACCACATGTTCTCTTACATCGGTACTCCTGGTCACCTGTTCTTAGGGGGCGGCATAAAAAGGAAAAAAGAACTAGAGTTCCATAATTCTGGTCCCAGTGCTGGAACCAGACCTGGTCACGGTCGTGATTGAAGCTGTCTCTGGACTTTAGAAAGGGATGGGCAAGCCAGTCATGGTGGGCCCCTGGCAAAGAGCCCCCCCCCCAAAAAAAAAAGGAGAAAATAATCTACACCTGGATATGAAAAACTACGGATTTCGGCCACTTTATTTTGTGAGGCCCCTTTGTACTTTATTTTCAACTTTTGAATAGCTGGATTGGACCAGGACCCTCAGTATCGGGCGGCATTTGCTTCTGGGGGCGGGGGGAGGGGGTGCATTTGCTTCTTGGGACGCCAATTGTCCGGTTTAGATAGCGTCTGTTCTGCTCCATGGGGGCGGCATTTTCTAATGGGCAATAGGCATTTTAACAATTTAGAGGGCGCCTTATTTACCCCTTGGGCCGTGGGGCGGCATTTGCTTATTGTCCGGTAGGGCGCCAGTTCTGCTCCATGGGGGAGGGGGGGGGGGGCATTTGCTTCTAGTGGCGCCTATCCTGTTCCTAAGTCGCCATTTTCTTCTAGGAATGCTAATTGTCCGATTCCGGAGGGGCGCCGTCACTGACCGGAGGGGCGCCGTCACTGACCGGAGGTGGCGCCGTCACTAACCGGAGGGGTGCCGTCACTAACCGGAGGGGCGCCGTCACTGGCCGGAGGGGCGCCGTCACTGGTCGAAGGGCGACGTCACTGGGCGGAGGGGCGTCTTCACTGGCCGGAGGAGCGCCGTCTCTGGTCGGAGGGGCGCCTTTACTGGCCGGAGGGGCGCCTTTACTGGCCGGAGGGGCGCCTTTACTGGCCGGAGGGGCGCCGTCACTGGCCGGAGGGGCGCTGTCACTGACCGGAGGGGGCGCCGCCACTAGCCGGAGGGGCGCCGTCACTAATCGGAGGGGCGCCATCATTGGCCGGAGGGGCGCCGTCACGAGCCGAAGGGGCGCCGTCACTGATCGGAGGGGCGCCAGCTTTACATGTGCGCCTCTGGTCCAAAGAACCAGGTCATGCCCTGAATGACCGTATACTATGTACGCCACTGGTGCCTCATGTCCTGTTGACAGCTCCAATAAAACAACGCATCGGTACGGGGGGGGGGGAGTGGCGCCTTCGGCGCCCGTCAAAAACGGTACGGACATTCCGTACTGTCCGTATAGGTGGTTGCGCCCCTGGGTAGGGAGGTAGGTATGTAGCCCTACCCTACCCTGACCCTATCTCTGAACAGTTGACAGTTGTGCTTGTAATGCTGCAATTGATATTAATTTGATGGATGGTTTTCAACACTATTTTGAGCAGGGTCCTAGGATTGCTTTGAAGCCAGGGTGCGGAGTGTAAAATTCGGTAAAAAAATAACAATAAAGAGTGGAAAATTCAGCCTAAAAAAGGTCATATGATGTATTTTTATGACAAAGCTCACCCATCAGAATCAGCTGTTGGAAATGGCAGTACTTTCCTAACCTTGTTTTCATCCACAGGTTAATATTAACATTAATAATATCAGTGTTGAGTTATGGTTATCCAATTACCAATACATCCTGATTTAGGGAGTGGAAAATTCACAGTAAAACTGGGGAAAGAGTGGACAAATATTACCCACAGGGGTGTCGCTTTCCACCCAAATTTTGCAATCCTAGGACACTGGTTTTGAGACATGCCATTCTAGAATAAGCTACCCTTACTCTGAACATGTCCTCTGAACAGACACCATATTTTAATTTGCTTATATATATATTTATATATATACATATGACAACGGTGTTGATATATACATACATATGAATTATGACAACAGTGTCCGAACACGAACATGACAACTTCATTGATAAAAGTACTGAAGAGAAGATCATGATAACAGGTCACAAACATACAATGATGTCTTAGCAAACTGACACTTACAACATATCACATTTGAACTTATGATTGAAACACAAACACCATCACACTTGTATATAAAGGAAAGTTAAATTCATGACAGTGCCATTTTACAATTCCTCTTTTTCTTATGACAACATACCAAAGAAACATGTTGAAGAACTTGAAGACGGTGCTCTTAGCAACACCAAACAAACATGAAACAAGCGACACCAAACTTCTGAATTATAGTCCTCATCTCTGCTGTGGATGCCATAACCCACAATGCAATGGTGACACACTTCCTAAGTGGGACGGAATCAGCAATGCTTGTTGGGTCTGGAGAGTGGAGTCAAGTCTGGTGCCACCAGGTTGGATGTCCATAAAGATGTGAAGTAAGCACAATCTTTCTCACTCCTGCCATATGCCTTCTCTTCTTTTTTCTGATGCCACGTTCACTGTTTTTCAGGATAAGAATAGCACCTCAACTTTAAGGCAAAGGGCTAAAAAGATTAATGCCCAAACAGTCTTCTCACAATCATCCATTTCAATCTGGGAAACAGATATGCTGAATTAGTTCAAACATACATATATGCTGCATCATAGATAACATGAAATACCTCGTTTGGACACTGAATAATCTGCCTCAAATTTAACTACAGCAGTGAATGACGGTGCTGGACTCGCATTTGCACAAGCTGAAACAAAAAAGTGTATCAGCTTAATAGCTCCATTTTAAATTTTGGAACTGAAATTTGAGGCCAATTATTGAGTGTCCAATCCAGGTACTTCATGTTATATATGGCTGTGTTAATTGATAAGGGCTCACTGCCCTAATTCTGAACAGTCCTATCAGCAAAAAAGAATCCAGTAGATTTGAATAGCCTTTAATCTGCATAGACATAAAAGAAGACACAAAAAACAAGATTAAGGCAGGCAATTGATGCCAGTAAATTTGAATAGCCTTTAATCTGCATAGAAATAAAACAAGAAACATTAAAAAAACAAGACACATTGAGGCGATTGATATTTGATGCCAGTAAAATTGAATACCTAACCTTTTCTTAACGTGATTCATAACAGCACAACTCCTTTCTGAATTATAGGCTTTCATAAGTTTTA
>JAXIVJ010016828.1:0-22500 GCA_036785665.1 Chirona hameri | reverse complement strand
AGACAGACAGACAGACAGACAGACAGACAGACAGACAGACAGACAGACAGACAGACAGACAGACAGACAGACAGACAGACAGACAGACAGACAGACAGACAGACAGACAGACAGACAGACAGACAGACAGACAGACAGACAGACAGACAGACAGACAGACAGACAGACAGACAGACAGACAGACAGACAGACAGACAGACAGACAGACAGACAGACGCTTATCAAATAGTAATATAGATATTACTATTTTGATAAGCGTCTATATGTCTATCCGCTCAGTTTATTCAGTTTAAAAGTCCCAGTTAATTCACGTGCTGAATTCGTGCGGATATCTTCATCCCGGAGATGCCAGCATAGGACATATGTGGAAGATGGGAACTAAGCAGAGTTCGTCACGGGCTGGCCCTATGGGCCGGGCCTGGGCTGAGCCTGGGCTGGGCCTGGGCTGGGCCTGGGCTGGGCCTGGGCTGGGCCTGGGCTGGGCCTGGGCTGGGCCTGGGCTGGGCCTGGGCTGGGCCTGGGCTGGGCCTGGGCTGGGCCTGGGCTGGGCCTGGGCTGGGCCTGGGCTGGGCCTCAATTTGAAGGAAATCACCGGTCTCTGGACGGGCCTGGGCTGAGAATGTTGAAGCTCAGGTCAGAGCTGAAAAATATTTCAACCAGCAGTTCACTTCCACAGCAACACACTGTTGCTGTGGCTGTGGCCTTTTGTTTGTTTTTGGTTAGCATAGTTGGTTCATTGTTTCACATTTATAGTATACAAGTAAATATGCTAGGGTAGTGATTGCAAATTTGGTAAAAATATTTATATGCTTAATCTGAACGGGCCAGACCGGGCCTGGGCCTCAATATGGTACATTTGACCGGGCCTGGTCCGGGCCTGGGCTTGGTGTTCATGGGCCTGGGTCGGGCCGGGCCGGGCCGGGGGTTGGTGGGCCCGTGACGAACACTGGAACTAAGTCGCCGACGCACCGGAGTTGGTGGGGCGGTGATCTCTTGACGGGTAATAGGTAATTAGGTACGACGTGTGTGTCACGGGTAGTAATCACCATTTGACCTTCATAGTGTATACAATCGTCCAGCGGAGCGGACGGGTTAGCACTAGTACCTACTTTTGTATTTTATATTTCAAATAGGTAATCTCGTAACTATTTTACTTTCTATTTTTCCGCTCCGTCGGCGACCGGTTCTCACAACTGTCTTAACCCTATTTGTAACAGGCTCCTGGCTACCCCTATTTGTAACAGGGGGGGGGGGGGGCGGATTCCGCCCCCCCCCGGAGATCTCGAGATCTACCCGTCCGATTTTCAAAAATGAAACGGTTTTTGGTTCCCCTCAATTCGATCTACATTTACAAATAATAAAAAAATATAAATTTGGGATAGGGGGGCAACAGGGGGGCAAAAACTACAAATTTTAGTGGTATTTTTGATCCAACATAGCTTTCATGTTTATCGACCGATTTTAACACAACTAATAGGAATCGATAGAGATTGAATCGGAAATTGATATATGACGGTGACGTTTGAAAATTCAAAAATCATAGGCGTGTGCAGGTCACTCAATATGGGGGTGAAGTAAATGCGTAATAAAACCATTTTTTGATGTGTTTTTTTTATAAATGAAATGGTATGTGATTGAGACATTATAAAAAACAGCTATAAATCATATTTTTTTGCCATAGGCGGTACCAGGTTAGTGAAAAAGGGGGGTAAAATTGGGAAAAATATTAACCGCAGACAAGTTGCTACCCAGCACTATAAGTATGTTACTGATCATAGATAGTTCCTTTTTGCATGTTGTACTTCATCATAGGCGTATCCAGGATCCAAACTAGGGCGGCGCAAGACCTTTTGATAAGTATATTATCCGCTATTATGATACTAACTAGTCAACAGTGACTATTTCACTTCCAACTTCAATTAACATTGCTTACCCCCCCCCCCTTTTACCCTACCTGGACTCGCCTATTATCTTATAATCGTTCGTAGAGTAGCCTGTGGTGCGTGTTTCATCCGAAAACTGCAGTATGTTATGTCATTGTACGCCCATGCCTCTTAGTTTCCTTGCAATAATATGACCCCCTTTCTTCCATTCCTGAGCGCGCCTCTGCAAAAAATGATTTTATTCCCTTTTCTGGTCTCATATGTGCATATATTATTATAAGCTAAACGTATATTGCGCCGTTATCGCTGGCATATCGTCATCACCATGCCAGTCACCCCCCTTTTCATGTTCCTGAACACGCCCCTGAAACTCTATATGTAATAAATTATGCAAATAATGGGAGCAGAAGCTATCTTTTACATCTTGATAGCTATAAATGCCCCTTACATTGCTCTATTGGCTTCCCGCCAAGCATTGAATACTTCCTGGAACCCCCCCCCCCCCCCCTTTCAAGCCCCTGAAACCGCCTCTGCCATGCAATTTTGTATGATATTTCATTAACATCATCTAATTTGCACTTGTTGCAATCACGGTAAGCCGATGTAACTCCTTCATACTTGATGCAGTTAGGAAGAAACCGTGAAGATCGCATTTCCGTATTTTCGCCAAATGTCGCCTCCGAACCCACCCAAAACTGTGCCCTGGAACCACCTCTGCTCAAGTAAAGAACTCAAAATTTTTACTTCAAATGCGGAGTTCAATTCTATGAAAAGTCCCAAAATTTCATGGGCCTGCTCCCAGCCGTTCTGGAGATATCTGCGAAAAACATGAGGGGGGGGCGGAATCCGCCCCCCTGTTACAAATAGGGTTAACAGGGACAGGGAGAGACGTCGGAAGTCGATTCGTCGTGGTACCGCCTGCATGACTGTAATCTGATATGGAGCAGGTCCTCCTCTCCCATTTTCCACACACCGTTTCGTCAATATTTGAGTGGTCCAATTCCGGGTGGCCAAGGTGATGCGATGAGTTGCGACACGCGCCATGCTGTGTATAGGCTCCTGCCGCCAACTTGAGCTGAAGTCTCTCTCTCTCCTTCCTGCCTCCTTCCTCTGCTTCTCTTAAGCAGTCTTTAGGTACATAATGAAGAGGTATATTGGAGTTTGAGCAGGTAGGTAGGTATTTCTGCTGTCCTGCAGCCAACCCTGAACGACGGTTTCTGCACAACACAGTAGCGGCGGATTTGATTTTGACATGCGGGGCAAGACTTCGATCAATTCAGTTCAGGCACGTAGCCAGGATTTTGCTCAGGGAGGGGCCACAATACCTTTTCACCTGCTGCCGAGGGGGGGGGGGGGGGGAGGAGGAGGAGGGGGTGCAGTCAGAGATATTTCAAACTCGATTCTTTCCATGCAACGCCCATAGACTTAATGTGTAGGGGGGGGGGGGGGCATGGCCCCCGAGGCCTACGTCCCTGATTCAGTTCACGTAGTCATATAGCTTAAACACATAAGTTGAAGGATTTGAAGGAAAATTAAAAGTGATGATGATGATTATCGTGATTTAGAGTGGCGATCTATCAGGGTTGCCATAGCCCGGAAACTAAGCTAGGGTAACATACAATTGCAATGTACCAGAATGCTACCAGAAAACAAGACCCGTTTTCAGTAGCCAAATATTTATGTTTCGAAGTTCAAGTCGTTCCTTGTTAATAGGTTCGGGGCATACTTAAGCTAGGGTAACATACAATTGCAATGTACCAGAATGCTACCAGAAAACAAGACCCGTTTTCAGTAGCCAAATATTGATGTTTCAAAGTTCAAGTCGTTCCTTGTTAATAGGTTCGGGGCATCAAGGGCGGATCCAGCCGGCCGTTTGGGAGGGCGGGGGAGGGCAACCAGTTTCAGCGGATCTTACCTAGGTACCCCCAATTTCGAAAATCTCCCCGGATTTGGGCCACTTTATTTTGCAACCACACGATTTCTAATGATTTGTTTGAGCTTTTCGACCTTTTGGGATATCGAAAAAGGTGTACCTATGCTTTCTTTTCCGACTGCAAGGGAAAAACATGACAAATGTGCGCTGAATCAAGCCGGCTTTGCCCTTAACACGCGCAGTGGAGAGGGGTATGCCACTAACACGCAGTGGAGAGGGGGCACTTTAGTGCCCCCCCTAAGATCTCCGAAAATATGAGAGCTAGAATAATGAAACTTACAGGGCCGGTAGGTGCTATGATTATCTACATTCAAAAAAAAACTTGACCTTCGCTCAATATCTGCAAGGTCAAATGAGGTCACGAAAGTCAAACCTGACCAAATGTCACATTTTTTTTTTAATTTGACCTCTGTGACGTCACAGGTCACCAGCAATGTGTTCAAAATGGTTTCCGGGAATGAACATTGACATTGTATACCGAATAGTGTTTGAATCATCCCGATCCGACTGTTGGTTCCGAAGATATCGATTTGGCGACCGCGATTCTGGCCGCCATCTTGGACTAAAAATCCATATAACTCAAAAACTGATCGACCGATTGTGATTTTTTTGCGTCAAACGATCCGCTATTGAGTTGGCATTAATGTCACGCAACAAACACCTCCCTGCTCCGCTTCGTTTTATAAATATTCACGAAAAACATGTGGGGGGAGGGGCACAAAAGTGCCCCCACCCTCCACTGCGCGTGTTAAGAGCAAGGACGGATCCATCCTTTCGTCTCCGGGGTCAACTACTTTTTGCTAAAGGGTTCGACGACCCTTGCAAAAAAGCAAGAGTATCTTAGATTTGAGCATTTTTTGCTGTCAAGGAAAACAAATGTTAATGGAAAGAAGCTACCATAGAAATTTAAAACAGAACTTGGAGCATGAAATAAATGCCAGTTTTCTTCAGAATTTTCAGCTCCGAATCTCGGATAGTAAACCGAGGGGATGGTCCGACCGAAAAAAATCATACGCATTTCGCTGCACAAATGTTTGTCGTTGTTATCTGTTGCCCTCCGATAAAAAAGAGCTAAATGCGAGGACGTCAAACATGATCGAACCAGTCGCACTTCCCCCATTCAAAACAATAATACAGATGACCCGATCATGGCGTCAAATTCAATATGCTTATGCATTTCAAGAAACTTTAGCTACCCATCTATGCACCGCATACGGATAGGATGATCAACTTCCGCTGCCAGGTTCTTGAAGAAAAAAAAAATATGTCCCTGCTCCCGGACCTCGAGGTCATGTGCGCATCTCGGCGGGTCCATAGATACGACACACGCAGACGAAGTAACCAATACCTACTACGGTGAAGGCTGCATTTCTCATATTACTGCCATACAGTCTATGGCAGAAACCTGCGGCAGCCAGCCAGGCAGCGGCAGCCTGAACTAATCGAGCTGGCGACTCCCCAATCGCGCAAAGAAGTCAACGACTTCGCTGACGGATGACATTATAATGCCATCCGTATAGGTCAGACCTATAGGTCTCCCGGTGGGCTTCGCACATGATCAGCGCCTCCGTCATCCGGAGCTCGGTCATTGTCGCTCGGAGAGAGGATATAGTCTTCGCCACCTTACTGAACACCCTCTCCGCCTCCGCCGTTGTAACCGGAAGGACGGAAAGGACCTACAGGAAAAATGATGGATTTGGACCGATTGTTCTATTGTAGACTTGCTTGACCGAAATGGTGCTGGATACAAATAATGAAATAAGGACACCTGTAAACGTGATAATTGTTAAACTTATAAATTACCCCTCGCCCTAGTGGGGGTTATTTGTCATTTCCCCCGCCCCCTGATGTTTTTCGAGAATAGCGGGAAAACAGCGGCGCGCAGCGCCGCCAAATTTGGCAAAACAAATCCAAATTTGGCAAGATTTGCCCAGTACCGTTCTAAAAACACAAATATAAACTTCACGTCGATATATTAGACTTCACGTCTGGGGGGGGGGGGGGGGGGGGGCAAAACATAGTTTGCCCCCCCCTTTGAACGGTCTGGGGGGGGGGGGGGTATGGCCGTTGCCCCCCCTGGATCCGCCCCTGCGGCGCATATAGACGTGGAGTGCAAATTATGTTTTGTAAAGATTCAGTCATATTTCTGACACTGTTCTATCATATTATAATTTTATAACATGCTATATTACTATATACTATATTACTAATACTGTTTAAACTTGCGTTGCGTCACTTTTACCTCAAGGACAAGCTATCATATTTTACTGCCATATGAATCATATTTTTTATTTTATTTGTACATTTTTGCAATGCTCATCGTTTTTACCATATATGGTAAAGGATTTGTAATTTTCGACTACGGAAGATGGGGGGGGGGGGGGGGGCAAAAAGATAGTTTTGCCCCGCTTGATTTTCCAGCGGGGCGGCTGCCCCCGCCCCCCCCCCCGGAATCTGCCGCTCCTGGCACAACAAGAAACACAACAAGAAACCCATCAGAACACTGATTATTGCTCTAATAGTAATGGATATCAACATTAAACAATCAGGGGGCGTTTAACGCCCCCTGATAAATTTTCGTAATTGCTCAAAAACCAATAGCGCTATCAACGAGAAACTTCGGATACCTTCTTCTAAATCACGTTTACGTCTTCGGTGAAAAATAAAGCAATTTCGTCGAACAAATTTCGAGTTATATCGAATTTAGTGACGTCACTACACACGAGTTTTACACCAAAATCAGCTAAAATGTAACAGACTGTACAAATGCCATATTTTGAGCAAAATGCAATCCAAAAACGTCAAAAGATAGCAAATGCCAAGGGCTATAACATAGCTATCTCGGATAAAAAAAAAACGTTTTTTGACCCCCAATAACACAAAAAAATGGGGAAAATGACCACAAAATAAAATTTGTCAAAGCTATTCAAAAACCGAAATATACGTCAGAGAACCACATATGAGGAACTACCATACCAAATTTCAGAATGATATCACCATTGTTGACTGACTTATGGCATCTAAAGTATGGGTACTTCATGACGTCATATTTAACAATTGCGTTGTTTGGCTTTGATTGACCAGATACAGGCAAATAAATGGCGCCACTGTATTTCTGAGACAAAACTAGTCCAGAAACATGCCTTTTTTATTTAGATTGATTAATTTCAAATTTTCACCTTCAGTGACCTGAACTTGACCTGAACTTGATATTAACTCCACATAAATGAAGTCAGGTGGTAAAATGACTATCACTATCGAATTATACGTGGAAAAATAATTCATAAAACATGTGTTGCATGACTTTCGTAGATATTTTGAGCATAGTGACCTTTTGTGACCTGACCTTGACCTTGGCCAACAATCTCACTTTAGCTCATGCGGGATGTGTATCATACCTTTGGCAGGACGTTGGGTGATCATGGTCGTAATCGAAGACTTTGGATGGAAAGTATGGCCCATAAACTCAAATACGTCGATTTTGACCTTTGACCTGTGACCGGACATTTTACCTCACTTTGACATTTGTAAGTATGCTTTATATTCATCTCATTGAGATATTTCGATTGCCGCATTGCGCGTCTCGCTACGATAATTGGTTCGGAAGATAACCGGGGGGGGGGGGGCGTTTAACGCCCCCCCCCCCCCAGTCAATGGCGTTCTGCTGAGACCCCAGTCAATGTCGGGTTAACCCTTTGGCGTTGCATGAAAACAATATACTTCCAAAACCCAATTCCCCCCCCCCCTAACTATGAAGAGCTTCCGCCGCCCCTGATGTTGTCACCCCCTCTGTCCCTTCCCTTGCTAGACCCCACGGAATCACTATCGGATCCAGGGGGAGGGGGCAAAGCGGCAATGTGTCGCCACTGCCCACAGACCAAATACAATTACAAGGGAGAAATTCAAGTACACATGTACTTTAACATGGGACCATATTAGGGATGGATGAAAATTACACATTTTGTCATCATTAAACAATTTTTTAAAAAAACTTAAAATAAATACAAATTTAGTTAAATTCCATTTTCTTATATACAAATTACAAACAAATTCATGTTTTTTTTTGTTTTTTTTTGGGGGGGGGGGGGACATCAGCCAATGTTAAAGGGCCCGCTTCGGTTAGCCCCCCCCCCCCCCCCCCCCCTGTCGCAAAATCCTGGCTGCGCCCCTGCCCCCCACCAGTCTCGCCCCTTCAAATCACCTTACTCTACCTGCATAAAAGAAGGCTAATCCCACAAGTATTTATGAACTAATCCCTTCTCTGTAAAGTATTTATCAAATATAATTTTGAAGGAAGCAAGTGTCACTGCATCAGCGACATCCCCTGGTAGCATATTCCAATGTCCTACAACCCTTCTACTGGAAAATTACTGTCATAGCCTAGTCCTACTTTGTTTCATAATGAGTTTATGCTGATGACCTCTACCTCGATTTTCCCTATTGAACTCAAACATTCCCTTTAAATATCCGGAATGCTGACCATTTACAAATTTGAAGACTTCAATTATATCTCTTCTTAGCCTTCTACATCTAAGTGAAAACATACCCAATTTCTTTAATCTATCTTCATAAGGTAAACTACCAAGACAATTAACCATTTTTGATGCCCTTTTTTAACTTTCTAACAACCAGCAATCTTTCTCATATGATGGAAACTAGGCTTGTACACAATACTCCAAATGTGGTATAACGTATGCACAATACAGTTTTGATATTACCTTTTAATTGCTGTAAATGTACATAATCATACATAACCAATCATAACCATAACCATAACTCATAACCAATCATACGATACATAATCAAACTTGACCTAACATTTACAGCAATTAAGGTCGCAGGGACCCATGTTTAGAACGTGCCGCTCACATTCGCTCACTGCGCTGCAGAACCTACCAGGGCCTGTCGCGCCCCTGGACCCCCCCCCCCCCCCCAGACCATCTCATAGACATCATGGGTTGAGCTTTTCAGAGCAAGTTGGTGGAGCAAAATATCATATTGGATGGTTGCTTTGCATGGTTGAGGTGAGAAATTGAACAGTTTAACACTAGGAAACCTTCAAATCTGACAAACGGTGGGGCAGAACATAAAAATGGTGGGGCCAAAATCAAAGTTGATGGGGAAGTCACCACACCAACTTTGGGGGGGGGGGGGGTGAATTACTGAACCGAAGGTCAAAATCAAACAGTTACTAATTTAATCAGACTTTGTACAGGTAGCGTAGACAACATTAACACCGGACACATCCTAATGCCATACTTTTCATGCTATTGGTGATGTAGTCGATACTGACACACATCACCAATAACATGAAAAGTATGTTGTTAGAGGGTGTCCGGGGTTAGAGTTGTTTACCCTGTTTCTCCCTTCAAACTGACAACCCTTTGCCTTGGGGTGACTTTCAGACACCAACTTTCGGACACCAACATACCACCAATAACTTGAAATAACAGGGGGAGGGGAAGGGTGAATTACTGAACCAAAGGTCAAATACAAGCAGTTTTGAATTTAATCAGACTTTTTACAGGTAGGGTAGAGAACATTAACACCGGACACATCCTAATGCCATACTTTTCATGCTATTGGACGTATTGGTGATGAAGTCGATATACCGACACACTACATCACCAATAGCATGAAAAGTATGTTGTTAGGGCGTCTCCGGGGTTACAGTTGTTTAACGTTTTCTCCCTTCAAACTGACAACTCTTTGCCTGGGATGACTTTCAGACACTAACTTTCAGACATCAACACACCACCAATAACATGAAAGTTTCATGTCTTGAGATGTCCCAAATTACCACAACACCACCAGTAACGTGCCAAGTCTGATGTGTTGACATGTTAAGTTTACCCTACTTGCTATGCGATTTATTTTATCCACTTTATGAGCAACTATATTATTAATTATTTTAACTTAACCTTACCTTGAACACTGAAGGAGGTGCTTCACAGAATTGCAAAAAAAAAAATAACATGCGTCGCTTCCGAAAGCGACGATTGCTCCATATCGAGGTTTTAAAATGGTGCCATGATGCCTCCATAGTCATTAGTCAACTATCTAAAATATACTCTGGGTTTCTAAATTTGTTCCAAAACTTATATCATTTCTACTATGCAGCGACGTTAACTAATACAACCAACGGATCCAGCCATCTACCAACAAAAATACGCGTCCCAGTCTACAAAAAAAAATGCGTCCCACATGATAGCAACAGTGATATCAGTTTGGCAGCATATTATATCACAAATATAGTTGCTTTTATAGACCATACAAAACTACCAAGCTGTCTGCACACTACATTTCAGTCGTCAGCGGTTTGGGAGAACCGCGGAAGACCACTCATTGACTTTGAACGGGAGACTCTCCGCCGCCCGTCCATCGGTACAACTAGGTACAACTTGGTAGATGGACGGACGGCGGAGAGTCTCCCGTTCAATGTCAATGAGTGGTCTTCCGCGGTTCTCCCAAACCGCTGACGACTGAAATGTAGTTTGCAGACAACTTGGTAGTTTTGTATGGTCTATAAAAGCAACTATATTTGTGATATAATATGCTGCCAAACTGATATCACTGTTGCTATCATGTGGGACGCGTATTTTTTTTTGGTAGACTGGGACGCGCATTTTTTTTGGTAGACTGCATTTTCATGTGTGACCCAATTCAGTAGAAATTACCCTCGAATATCCCACGATTCGATGTAAAAAGCACACGCATGCAAAAATGTAGCATGTGGCTCTTCTGATGGATCATTTGTGATGAAAAAATAACCAACCTGGCAAGAAAAACAAATTTTGTTCTCCAGTTCAAACAATCAATCAAACAATTGGCAGTTCAAACAATCCATCAACTTGTTTCACCAAAGATGATACAAACTAACTATCACCTGGAAATAACGCGTCTATGGCTGCAGACATAGTTTGACCTCTAGAACGAGACGTTTACACCCAAACGTTTTACAGCGTTTGTTTTGATACGCACGTCATCGTCATTTCACCCTACTGCGCCACAAAAGTGCCTCCCCCTCCACTGCGCGTATTAACCCGCGCGGCGCTGGGGGGAGTATATTTTACCCCCTCCCCTTCCGGATTTTCTCCATAACTTGAAAACTATGACAGATATCGAAGTGAAACTGGCGGTACCTTATGGTGCATCAATTATACATATTGTGTTACAATTTTGTTGAAATTCGTGAGAATTTTGAGGAGATAATGACGTTTTAGTAACAACATGTCATGTAATTTTTGGTGAAAAAAACGTTAAATGTTTGAAAAATCGTAGAAAATAGCGTGTTGATGCAAATGGTAAATAAAAGGCGTCAAAAGAATGGAAATAACATTGTCTTTAAAATGGCTATCTCGGATGTTCAAAATTTTGGGTTTTTGACCCCCAAAAATGCAAAAACTTATTTTTGGGGAAGAATTTCCACAAAAGTTTTTTGTTTGAAGATTTTCAAAAAATCGGAAGATATATTAGAGAACCGAGTATGAACGATGTTCAAACCGAATTTCAAAGCAATTTCTTTATTTTTGACTGACTTATGGCTCTCTAAGAATAAGTAACTCATGAACGTCATTTTTTAATTGCGTTGTTTGGCTTTTACTGACCAGATACAGACAACAAATGCCACCACTGTATTTCGAAGACAAAACTAGTCTAGAAACATGCAATGTTTATTTAGATTAATAAATTTCAAATTTTGACCTTATTGTGATCTGACCTTGACCTTAGGGCGATTATATGGTGTCAGGCTGTGAAAATGGCTGCTTCTATCGAATTCTACGTGTAAAATAACCCATACAACATGTGTCGCATGGCTTTCGTAGACCTGTGACCTTCTGTGACCTGACCTTGACCTTGACTTAACATTTCACTTTTACTTATGCGGGAGATGCATTATACATTTGGGAGCACTTTGTGAGATAATAGTTGCAATACAAGGCTTTGGATGGAAAGTATAGCCCAAAAACCCAAATACTTAAATTTTGACAGTTGACCTGACCGTGACCTGACATGTGACCTTATGTTAATAATTTCGGGTATGCGTTATATTCTTCTCACTGAGAGCTTTCGATCGCCGCCTTGCGCGTCTTGCTGCGGTTATTGGTTCGGAAGATACGAGGGGGGGGGGGGGGTAAAATTTACCCCCCCAGCACCGGACGTTTGAATGGAGACCCCAACGCCGCGCGGGTTAAGGGGCCCTTAACACGCACAGTGGAGGGGGAGGCACTTTTGTGCCCCCACATGTTTTTTCGTGAATAACTCGAAAACGAAGCGGAGCAGGGCGATGATTTTTTTACGAGACATTAACGCCAACTCAATAGCAGATCGTTTAGCGTAAAAAATCGAAATCAATCGATACATTTTTTAGTTATATGGGTTTTCATTCCAAGACGGTGGCCAGAATAGAGGTCGGCAAAACGATATCTTCGGAACCAACAGTCGGATCGGAATGATTCAAACGCCATTCGGTAGACAATGTCAATGTTCATCCCCTGGAAACAACTGTGGAAACATTGCTGGCGACCTGTGAAGTCACATAGGTCAAATTCCCAAAATTGTGACATTTTGGCAGATTTTTTTTTGTATTCCCCTACCCATTAATAGGTAGGCAGGAGTGCCCTTCCATGCCCATGTGACCAGAGTACGTTAATGACCAGAGTATTTAATAAAGATAGGGTTATGCAATCACGTTAGGTCACACCACTCGCCGCTATTTTTATTTTGTTGTTGCAGGGAAAGGATAGCCGCCACATGTATTAGTAAAGGATTTGATCCGAGATTCGGGCGGACAGATAGCCGAGCTAGTAGCGCTCACTCAAAACCCAGATCTGACTATAGTTAGGTGTTATGGGGATACATGAATATAATTATATTCAGACATATAATCAAACGAAAGCACACAAACATGCACACGCACACGCACACACACACACACACACACACACACACACACACACACACACACACACACACACACACACACACACACACACACAAATCCCCCCTGCTACCTGCGCCGCCTTGCCTCAGGCCCATGCATTCATACACGCATACATTGAATCAAGTGAAGAATATTAAAAACAAAAATAGACACAGACAAGTGTGGCCCGCTTGCTCCGCAATGCGAAGGTAACCTAGTTCCCGTATCCCGTTCCCGTAGCCCGTTCCCCGTTCCTGTATCCCGTTCGTGAATCCCGTATCCCGTTCCTGAATCCCGTATCCCGAATCCCGTAGCCCGTAGCCCATAGTCCATTGTCCATAGCCCATAGCCCGTAGCCCGTAGCCCGTAGCCCGTAGCCCGTAGCCCGTAGCCCGTAGCCCGTAGCCCGTAGCCCGTAGTCCGTATCCCGTATCCCGTATCCAGTATCCTTACTCGTTCCGAACATCACCAATCTCGTGTAGGCTTTACAATAAAGAGTTCGGATTTTAAATATGCGTCAATTTGGATTCCGTCGACGGAGGTTCGTTTTTTGCTTAGCTTGCTTTTCACTATGGCAAGATTTTGCCGACGCAAATTGCTCCGATGACTAAATAGCTTGATGTAATGTTTTGCTACGCCGAATAAAATAATGGCCGAAAGCGTTATATTAACACTGTCATTATAACCTTAATGTTTGTCAATATCAATACATTTTGGGTGGTTATTGGACAAAATTGATTCCGCTTTGCAGCTGTATATTTTTTTTGTATTGTGTACCGCCCTCCGTTATTGACGATATGGCGGTGTGATGAAATACATATTCTAAAATGGTCAATTCATATTTTCCAGGCCGATTTAAGCTATTAAATATTTAACAGAAAGCTTCGGTTTTCACGCATAATAAAGCCGGTACCGTCGTCTGCAAAATTACGTTTGTTTCAGCTCTTCAAGTCTCATACGTTCGGAGCACTAAATTAAATCGGTAAGGACGACATAAAAACGTGATTTAAGTTTATGAAGCCATTAACTTTCCACGCACCACGCACCGCTCGCCGAACTACATTGCATACGCCAGCCCGCTAATTGTTCTACACGCCTGTGTTTGTCGCATGCTGATCGGACGCATAGTCTCCGAGCTATAGACCTGGGATTGCAGGGCGGTTCACGATTTTTCGAATTTTTCACACATTTCGCTCCGGTTTTTCCACGTGTTAAACCAATGGAGAAAAAGTCGTTTTTCCAGCTCATGCCACGTGCTCATTATGCACACTGGCGAGCCCGTTTCTTGACACAGCACGTCGTTGAAATGTCACCTGGATCATGTGAAAATTTCATCCATCTTCTCGCAATAGTTTAGGCTGCACAGCTGAGCAAAGAACAAAACTGCAAAATGGCCACATACATACATACATACATACATACACACGCACTTTACTCAAATAGTAATATAGACAAGTGTGGCCCGCTTGCTCCGCAATGCGAAGGTAACCAAGTTCCCGCATCCTGTATCCCGTTGGCGTAGCCCGTTTCCCGTTCCCGTAGCCCGTAGCCCATAGCCCGTAGCCCGTAGCCCGTAGCCCATAGCCCGTAGCCCGTAGCCCATAGCCCGTAGCCCATAGCCCGTTCCCGTAAACCGTTCCCGTAAACCGTTCCCGAATCCCGTTCCCGTACCTAACTCGTTCCAAACATCACCAATCTCGTGTCGTCGGTCGTCGGGAGAAGCCGGTGTGCGGCTGACCGCTGCCCTCACGGCCCTCGTCAACCTGTCTCTCAGTGGCGAGGTGCCTCGCTCGGCTCGAGCCGCCTTTTTTGGAGCCGCCCTGACGGCACTGCGTAAGCCGGACGGCGGCGTAAGGCCAATCGCCGTCGGCTGCACCTACCGCCGGCTGGCGACCAAGCTCGCCCTGAGGCCCCTCAGGGCTGAGCTGGGTGAGCAGCTGAAACCCATACAGCTTGGATACGGCACATCTGGGGGATGTGAGGCCGCGGCGCACGCGACACGGGCGTTTAGTCGTTCCCTTGGCCAGGAGAGCTTGATCGTCAAAATTGATATGAAAAATGCCTTCAATACGATTCGCCGCGATCACTTCCTGAGCCGAGCACGGGAGAGCGCGCCATCTGTATACCGCCTTATATGGCAGGCGTACAGCGAGCCGACGCCGCTCTTCTGCGGCACCTCTGCAATCACCTCTGCCACTGGTCTCCAGCAGGGTGACCCCAGTGGGCCGGCAGTCTTCTCACTAGCCGTGCACCAAGTGGCTAGCGCTGTGACCGCGCCCTTCAACTGCTGGTATCTCGATGACGGCACCCTCCGCGGAGAGGTCAGCACCATCTGTTCTGATCTGCGGCAACTGATCTCCGGCATGGCCTCGGCCTCGACATCAATCCAGCCAAGTGTGAAATTATCCTGCCTTCCAGCATCTCAGAGGAGCGGAGGACCTTGCCGTCGGCGAGATCCACCAGCTGCTCCCGCGCGCCTGTTTTGACGGACGCCGAGCTGACGGTGCTCTGGGCGCCCATCACGGAGGCTGCAGCCGAGGCAACCATGGCGAAGAAGAAGGAAGAGCTGGATCGCATGTTGAACCGCCTCCACTGCCTTGACGCCCACAGCGCCTTTTTCCTGCTTCGCAACTGCCTCTGGTTGCCGAAGTTGCAATATCTTCTGAGAGCTGCCCCCATGTATGGACAGCCAGACCTTCTCCAGGCGATGGACTCGGACCTCAAATCAGCCATCACCAGCCTGACCAATGTCAGATTTGAAGATACCAGCTGAGAGTAGGCAGTCTTGCCTATCAGGTACGGCGGCCTCGGGCTTAGACGGACAGAAGATGTCGCAATGCCCAGCTATGTGGCGTCCCTTCACCGCTGCCAGCAGCTCATCTCTTCAATATTGCCCGCATCATGCGACGCTTCTGTCGTACGAGAAGGCGCAAAGGCAATAGCAGATTGGCAGAGTGAAGCCGGTGACAGAGGAACACCAGACGGCGAAGCAAAATATCAGCAAAGAGCATGGGACTCTGTCATCGTCGAGCGCCGCTGGAACTCCCTGCTGTCTCAGGCCAACCAATTTGCCCGCGCACGACTGCTGAGCGCGGCAGCCCCGGAAAGTGGAGCCTGGCTGCGCACTGCACCCTCAGCTAGCATCGGAACCCTCCTGGACAATGAGACGCTGCGCATCTCCATCGCTTTGCGAGTAGGAGCCGTTGTGTGCAGCCCCCATCGTTGTAAGTGCGGCTCACTGGCAGATAGCCAGGGCTATCACTCCCTGACTTGTCGTTTCGGTGCTGGAAGACACCCGACATACAGCACTGAACGATATAGTCAGGCGGGCTCTGCAGTCAGCCAGCATCCCTGCTCTTCTCGAGCCCAGTGGCATGGACCGCGGAGACGGTAAGCGCCCAGATGGAGTAACCATCTACCCGTTCTCCAACGGCATGTCCTTAGTGTGGGATGCGACGTGCGTAAACACGTTCGCCGACTGTCACCTAGCGTCGGCTGTAGTCGCCGCTGGTGAAGCTGCTAGGGACGCCGAGGTCAAGAAGCGGCACAAGTACGCCGACCTGGCCCAGCGCTACCGCTTCGAGCCGGTCGCGTTCGAGACCAGCGGCGCCTGCGGCCCGGCGACCAGAACTCTAATAAAAGAGCTGGGAGCACGCATGACTGCGACATCAGGAGAAAGACGCGAGACGGAGTGGCTCTGGCAGCGCCTCTCCATTGCTGTGGTTGCGAGGCAACGCCATCTCCGTCCTACTCACAGCTGGAATGTCACCACAAGACACAACAGCCGCCACCTCTAGGGAAGCCTCCAAGACAACACCTACAAGTGAGGCGAAGAATATAACACGCACGAACCAGCAGGGTCCCAGGAGTGGCTATCCATTGACGCGGAACCCGAGCCTGCTGCGCGCCTCTGCCTGGGCAGGCGCGCTCTCCCCCGGCCTGCCACACACGCCCGGCCTCGCCAGCGTGAGCCTCGCGGCCAGTGCCAGCCCGGAGCCTCCAGCCAGCAGTGCTCACCTGATCGACCTTTTGGATATGGAAGCATCGACTGGCCAACCAAGCTCACCTCGGCCTAAAAATCCATTGTCAGAGTTTAGAGCAATGTACGTGCAAATGCGGGCCCAAATGTGGTCATTAGAAATGCAGGAGGATCGCGACCCTATGTCGGACCCCGAATTAGCCCGCTACCTGACAGGAAAGAAAGGATAGGACAATAGGACAGATACCTGCATTGTCGTGTTCGTCTGTTGTCATGTATATTGTATATTGCATAGACTTCTACATTGTTCTTGACATAGCGAATAACTTGAATGCACTGATTTGAGTGAAATATACATCTCGTGTAGGTTTTACAATAAAGAGTTCGGATTTTAAATATGCGTCAATTTGGTATCCGTCGACGGAGGTTCGTTTTTTGCTTGAGAATATGCTTCAGCTGCAATACAAATACAATATAGCTCCATCACACGGGTTCACGATGTTATATATACCCCCTCCCCTCCATGACACTCCCCCCCCTCAGTCCACATGCGGCCTCCACAGTTTCGCTGGACTGCCATCCCCCTCGGTGACCTCTCCGGACGGCGGCGACAAGGGGTTGGCTGCGCAGGGTGAGTCGGTCCCCTCTGAGCTTGCTGCTGATCACATTCTGCCTCCGCCGCCGCTGGCCAGCGGCCGCTCGGCAGACATGGCGCCCAGCTCGGCCACCTTCGGCATGGCGCCCAGCTCGGCCACCTTCTCCAGCGCCTCCACACGCTGTTCTATGGTGTCTAGCCGCGCCGTCAGCGCCATCTGCATCTTCGTCACGTTTCGCAGCAGGTTCACTTGACATGAAGCCGGGTTGATGCGGGCTTCGCCCACCGAAGCAGCCAATGTGGGAAGTGCCGGCCAGCTCGAAAAAGAGCACGTATGCCTGGAAGCTGGTGACATTGTGCTGATTGGCCAGACACACTCGTGAGTCGTACTCGTACCACTCGGCCGTGTGCGGGTGTTTGCAGTAGGCTATGTAGTGGCCGGAGACCAGCGTGCCGGAGACCAGCGTACTTTAGGGTAGTCGTTAGAAAAAGTTTTTTGCTTAGCTTGCTTTTCACTATGGCAAGATTTTGCCGACGCAAATTGCTCCGATGTCTAAATAGCTTGATGTAATGTTTTATTACGCCAAATAAAATAAGGGCCGAGAGCGTTATATTAACACTGTCATTATAAACTTAATGTTTGTCAATATGAATACATTTTGGGTGGATATTGGACAGAATTGATTGCGCTTTGCAGCTGTATATTTTTGTATTGCGTACCGCCTTCCGTTATTGACGATATGGCGGTGTGATGAAATACATATTCTAAAATGGTCAATTCATATCTTCCAGGCTGATTTAAGCTATTCAATATTTAACAGAAAGCTTCGATTTTCATGCATAATAAAGCCGGTACCTTCGTCTGCACAATTACGTTTGTTTCAGCTTTTCAAGCCTCAAAGGTTTGGAGCACTAAATTGAATCGTCAATGACGACTTAAAAGCGTGATTTAAGTTTGTGAAGCCATTAACTTTCCCCGCGCCACGCACTGCTCGCCGAACCACATTGCATACGCCAGCCCGTTAATTGTTCTGCACGCTTGTGTTTGTCGCATACTGATCGGACGCACAGTCTCCGAGATATAGACCTGGGATTGCAGCGCGTTTCACGATTTTCCGAATTTTTGACACATTTCGCTCCGGTTTTTCCACGTGTTAAACCAATGGAGAAAAAGTCGTTTTTTTCAGCTCGTGCCACGCGCTCATTATGCACCCTATCGTCCCAGTTTCTTGACACAGCACGTCGTTGAAATGTGACCTGGAGTGTGTGAAAATTGCATCCATCTGCTCGCAATATTTTAGGCTGCACAGCTGAGCAAAGAACAAAACTACAAAATGGCCACATACATACATACGTACACACGCACTTTACTCAAATAGTAATATAGATGAGGATAGGAAAGTAAATAAAATAAATGAACGTAAGAGGGCAGGACCAACTCAAATACATATTAAGAAGTAAATATAACGCTACCACTACAGATACATAATTAGTACTGGTGCAGAATATACTCATGAACATATTTCTTTAGGGTATCCTTATTCCTAGGAACATTATCAATATCATTAAATAACTTACAAACTATTGTATTCCACGTCCTCGGAGCAGAGACAGATAGTGAAAATGCTTTATAATTTGTACGTGCATGTGGAATTTTAAAGTGTTGAATAGCTCTGGCGTTGACTGGCTCATGGTATCTAAACATTCAAAAAATTGGACGAGGAAGAGTTTCTTTTACATAGCCCAAATCTGAAAGTTCTGTAGCTTTACAATTAAGAATTTATTTAACTGAGGTGCTTTGTTTTTGTCAAATACCATTTTTTGTTTGGTTTTCTGCTAATATATGGTATGGTTAAACATTAATGATATAAAGATTGGAAAATGATCTGATAAATCATCAATAATGACACCTGATTTATCATGAAAGGAGAGATCATTTATGTAAAAGTTGTCTAAAAGTGAGTGCTTTCCATTTTGTATTCGTGTAGGTTTACAAATAGTAGGGAAAAACCGTAGGAATATAATACGTTATTAAAACTGAGAGCATGTTGATCATTATGCACATTTAAAAGATTATAATTAAAATCACCACCTAAAATGACAGTCTTTTCCTCCCCTTCTAATGTATCCAATAACTTCTCAATATATTCATGAAATAATTTATGTGAGAAACTAGGCTGTCTGTAAATATTACCAATTATTATATTTTTCTTATTTGAATAGGGTATATTAATTTCAACTAAGGTAGCCTCAATGAGTTTTGTTTCCAGATATCTTCTTTCCTTGACATCATAGTGCTTATTTACATATATCAATGTTCCACCACCCTCACCATCCTCACGACAGGATGCAAAAACATTGTATCCATCCATGACAAATGAGGCAAGTAGATTATTTTGTATCCATGTTTCAGAAATGCAGACCACAGACCAGTCAACACCAGAGGCTGCTAATATATTTTGAATGTCATCAAACGTGTTTTGTATTGATCATTGAGGTGTATGATTTAAAATTTGTTATCAGTTTTGGGCCTGTCAGTAGGAATTGTGTAATACTTGCACTGTGAAACTACATTATCAAAGTTAGGCACATCCAGAGTAAACAAATCTTCAAATATGGGCAAGTGTATGTCAACCATTTATATATTTAGTAAACATGTTAACCATATAATATAAGTGTCACATGACTGTAGCAATAGTTACAATTGTTGAGAAAAACATGAGTGGTACCCATTAGAAGAAAAGGATAAGTAGATACTACAAACTATGAGTAGTTGAGAAAACGCAAGAATGGTTATATGATCTTGGAGCCTAGGATAAAGGAATGGTCATATTCATGATATTGAACATTTGCACTGCAAACTACCTAACCACATCAGGCAATCATCAATGGAAAAGCAATATACAAACATATCAAATTTATATGTGTAAGGCCCTTCATGCTGGATAATCCTCATTCTCATGTGACCTTCGTGACCTCGTTTGACCTTGAAGATATTGACCAAGGTCACGGAAAATTTTGGAAATGTAGATCGTCATAGCACCTATCTACCCTGTAAGTTTGATCGTTCCAGCTCTCACACTTTTGGAGATCTTAGGGGGGGGGGGGGGGCACTAAAGTGCCCCCCCCCCCTCCTCCACTGCGTGTTAGTGGCATACCCCTCTCCACTGCGCGTGTTAAAGGGAAATGATGACCTTTTGATTTTGTTTGCAACAATTGCGTTGGCTACCGTTATGGTATTAAAATGATGTGATCTAAATTTTATAATGAAATAAAATTATTCCCTTATTCAAAGTTGGAAGTTTGGGAAAATTAAACAGCAAGTACATATACTTCTTAAGGAGTTCCTGATCGGTATTTTCCCTCCACTATTGGAAAGCGACACAGCTCTGGCGCTTTTGTATCAATCCGTTCAACGTTGTTAAATTACCTCTAAACAAATCGCCGACACTAAATAGGTCACCGTCGATGTGCATCGTTGAGTTTCCGATTTAATTGCCAGTGAAGTCGGAGTCGGCAGTTTTGGCCAGAGTCAGAGTCTGAGTCTGAGTCGCTCAAATCTTATCGACTCCGACTCCGGTCCGGAGTCGGAGTCGACTTTTTGGCAATTGGCGATTACTTTGGTCGATAGAATAATCGTCGGCCTAGGGACAGACAGACACAGACTGTCGGACTTTACATCCCTTTCGAAAGAAAATGAGTGGAAAATGAATCGAGTGGAAAGTTTACTGAACTAGCGGTAAATTTGCGGCTGATGAAGAAAGGGCAATATTTTGTTACGTCATCTGATGATGATTGGGGCTTTGGATGCACCGACTCTTACGGTCACACGGCGCCCATGTTAATACCATCGTGCTCGTTTCCTCAAGGAGATTCGAATCATAACATGGTGACCAGCTTGCCTAAGTCAAATTCAAAATTTGACCTCAAGTCGAGGTAATTTAAGGTCATGTGGTGAACCAGGTATGTCGCGCTGCGCAATGTCGGACGCGTCTCGACGGGACATACATAGTGGTGCCGGTCTCACGTTCTTATCTTAATTTTATTCCGCCGCCTGCAGGCGAGCGCGACTGGGCTGGACGCGCGGCCGGCACGCCGCGCCCGTGGTCGGGCGGTGTAGCATTGTTCTCCATACTGTTAAGAATAAAAACAAACTAAAAAATAGATGTCATTGCAGATATTGCTTAGCGTGCGGTTGGAGAACGGATATAGGCCGGAGTCGGAGTAGGAGTCGGAGTTGCTAAAATTATGTCGACTCCGCAGCCCTGGTCAGTGGTCATGGCCTCCCTCGAGCCTCGAAGGGGTCTAATAGCCCGATGGGGCCCCGTAGCCGATCAAAGTGACTCGAAACGAATTTCACTCGGTTTTCAAAACAAATTGCAAGTAAATGTGCCCACTCTGACTTCCAGAGAGCCTGCTCTGGTCTCCGTAGGGGCCACTCCGGCCTACAGAGGGCCCACTTTGACCTCCAGAGGGCCCATTCTGGATTGAAGAGGACCAATTCTGGTTTGTAGAGCCCATTTTGGCACGTGGAAGGCATATTTTGAACTAAAGGGGTCCGTTCTGGCCTGCATTTGTCTTCAAGGTCAAAAGGGCCCACCGAGGCTTAAGGGAAATAGTTCACCTTGGAATTTTTTTACCGAACACGATTTGATTGTATTTTTTAATACAATTTATTTTTATATTGTCAAAAATGGCCTTATATCGCGCCGATTCAGGACATAAGGTCGTAAATTTGTATTGTTTATCAAAACTATATGCATACTCTCTGAGTCAGAGTCCTGACGTCACGCGAATGTAAAAAATGGTTGAGCCAATCAGATTCGAAAGTAGTCGCGTAAGGATAGACTCGCATTGTAGATGTGCCAACCGGCGGCCGGCGTTCGCTTACTAGCACCAGCTGCAAGCTGATTGGCTGATGGTATAGCCTCTGCCCGGGCTAGAACCAGTACAACATTTTTTCGCCAGCACCGCATTCCTTCGCCAAAAAATCCAATATATTCGGCTGGAAAGTCTTTTCAGTCAAGAAAACTTGCAGATAGGGGTTTTCTAACACGGGCTACAAAACTGCTATCTCAGTTTAAAACTAATGTTGAAGGTGAACTATTTCCTTTAAGGGGGCCCACTAACGTATGAGTCCACTTTGCTACGTGACCTCCTCCTTGACCGAATGAATGGATCCGTCAC